>JYJE01000636.1:76103-114951 GCA_000983655.1 Zymoseptoria brevis
CTGTCGTGGATTCTATGCGTTTAGTTGGTGATCCGTGATTTTCAGCGATATAGTGTGTTCAATTCACAGTATCCAGCCCTTGGCATCGGCTTCCTCAATGTGGCAGTTGTATGCGATGGATCCTGTGTTTTTAAGCGGTCCTCGTCGTAAGGAGGACTTAGCGACCGTCCGTGCTCGTATGAAGGTTTTGCTAGTGTGTATTCGATAATCCGAGGGCTTCCTATTAGTCAGCGCGTGAACGCGGTGTTAGCGTATATATATCGTGTTAGCTCTAATAGTAGTGTGAACACTATAGTAGCCGACACTATGCCGCCGAAGACTCTAGCTAAGAGCAAGAAGCGTACTACGAACGAGCCGCTAGCTACTAGCACTAAGAGCAAGAAGCCTAAGAAGGTTAAAGAGGAAGACTATAGCAGTCCGGAATACCCTTCTATTAAAGAGATAACTCTAGAGTAGGTAACCTTCTAGCTCTATAAGTTAAAGGATATTATATCGAGAATAATACCTAGCAAGAACTTCCGGATCAAGGATTACACTACAATCGCGCGCGTAGTTAGTATGCGGTTTAAGATTAATGTAAAGGGCTCGTCGTATAAGAGTAAGTAGCAGAAGATCAAGAAGAGCTAGAAGTTCTAGATAACATACCTAAATTACATTAGTAGATAGAATAGTATATCGCCGCCTCGCGCTCTAGACGATGTCGAGGATAAGTACTACTTAAATTATCCTAAGTGTGCGCCTTTTATCGAGAACGAGCCTACTAATAGAGCCCTTCTTAACGAGCTTATCGGCCTTAACGTAGCGACTAGTAATAAGGCTACTACTACTTCTAATCTTAGAGGGGACGAGGTTGTAGATCTAGTGAACGACACTAGCGATAAGGGCGGAGACGAGGTAGATACGGAGGATAAGGATTCGGATAGCATCGATCTAAAAGAGCTGTTAGAGACTAAGCGGAATATAGTGCTTACTAGACGCGCTAAGAAGGCGCATAAGAAGAAGAAGGCCGCGGCGATAGCGAAGAAGGCTAAGGATAAGTAAGTCTATCGGAAGGTCGACGCCGCCGCTATGTCGATGTAGAAGGAGGTAGTATCTAGTATAATAAAGCCCTTACTCGAGAAGGTTAATAGCTAGATACGAAGTAGTAAGGCAAGAGCTAGTTAGACTTCGGCTCCTTTAGCAACGCGTAAGAAGGACGCTCTAGAGTTAGTTACCGGCGTAATAATAGAAGAGGAATATATGCCGCATCTAAGCTTTAAGGACAAGGCGGCGTTGCTAGAGGATATCGGTCGCAATTAATAGAAGGCTAGTGTTGTAGTTGCAATGTTAAAGAAGCCGGTCGAGCTAGAAAGATAGTTAGCTATTTAATAGATATAGATACGCCCTTACTAGCAGTAGTATAGTTATTCGCAGCATATGAACATTAGACTGCCTGTCTCTAATAGTTACTAGCCTCTCGGTAGTAGTAGTAGTAGTAGTGTAATGTTTATAGAAGGTGGAAGATTTAAAGGTAGTAGGTAAAAATGTAAGAAACGTCGCTAAGAGGAATCTTTAATACGTTAAGGAGGACGAGACGGGCGTGAAAGTACGTAAAATCCGTGCAAAAGTAGTAGGACGATCTATACCATTAATTTGTATAGAGGTGTTTTAAGAATTCGGCCGGATTAGGTAGTTTAGTTGCCTATTTAGGAAGGAGCGCAGCTTCAAATTTAAGCTTAGGATCACTAGTATCTACCCCTCCTACCTCGTCCTCCTCTGGAAGCATACTAAGACCCTACTAACTCGATGAATTTCTACCTTACCGCGGCTCCTTTTTCCGTACAACTTCCCTTAATTCTTGCTCTAACTACTCCTTATACTCTTACTATATGTCCTCGGCTATATTATTACGGAACCGTAGCTACTCGGAGTCTAGATTATTAATATCCTCCTCGTCGTCCTTACCGCCGCTACTTACGTCGCGATTGCCGATTATTCCGTCGTTCTCGAGGATCTTAGCCGACTCGGATTTAAGAGGCTACGAGCTATAGTCGAGGATAAAGTTATAGACAATTATATAGGCTATTAAGATGCGCTTCTGGCCGAGGATTAAGTACCCTTAATTAGGCCTATCTTCTACGACCTTAAAGCGCTTCTTTATAATGCTAAAGACGCGCTCGATGTAGTTCCTTAACTATGTATGCCGCAGATTAAACAGCTCTTCCTTCGTCTCCGGCCGCGCCTTTGCTACTATCTACTTACGTAGGTAATAGCGAGTCTTCTAATATAGCACAAGGACTCTCTTGTCCTTAGTAGAATAACCTCCGTCTATAAGATAATACCGGCCCTCTAGTATATAGAAGCCTTGCTTATAAGCCTTCCCTAACACCGTACCGTCGTTCGCTAACCCTTCGTATCCTACTAACGTATATAGGAAGCGGCAATCGAGATCATACGCGGCTATAACATTCTACGCGGTATAGTTCTTACGGCATATCTACGCGGCCTGTTGCTCCTTAGGGATCGTAGTATAGATATAGGTTCTATTAAGGGCACCGAGCATCCTTCGAAACGCCTTAAACTTACGCTCCTTTAGCTTCTTATAGAGCGGTGCATTAGGCGTTAGTAGACTTATATAGTCTTCCCCTATTCGACAGATTGCCTTACTAATTCGACTAATAATAGTAGGACCGGTCGGTAACGAATGCTAGTATTTCGAACGAATATCCCTCGCCGAGAGGTTGTACGCCACGTAATCGAGAAAGATTACAACCTGCTCTTTAATCCGTACCTTCGGCTCTCGCTCCCCTATACTACCTCGCTCTTTAATCTCCGTAATTAGTAACTATAATACCTCCGGCTTTATCCGCGTTATATTTAAGCAGTGCTCTTTAGTGCTATATAGACACTTCCGTGTCTGCTTCTAGCCGGCATTAGGATCGACGATAGTTGTACGCTTCCCTAGAGGCTTATACTAGCGTTTACTCGTATAGTAGCGTATAAAAGGAGCAACAATAACGATAGTAAGAGCAGTAACAACGAGCATAGCAATAGCGGTGTTAGAGTCTATAGTAGTAGCAGTTTGGTGCATACAACACCTTTAAACGCGCTAGATCGACAACACGACGTGTAGCATAGCCCCTTAGTAACTAACCACATAAGGTTTGGTAGATATCCATGCACGGATACGCACCGTTTACTTAAAAGAAGAGGATACTGCAGAATCTGGTGAAGGATCTTCGACTCTACGGATACTGGATACTGAACACTGGATACTGGCCAAGTAAACAGGGCCTAAATCTGTGACTCTACAGCGGTGCATCGTGAGAGAGCGCAAGTTTCCAAGATCCCTGACGTCGGGCCTGGTGATTACTCCGGATCTTCACATCCCACGCAGCAATACTCTCTGATCAATTTTGTTAGCCTCGCAGTGAAATAATTTTGATGCCTCCATCGACAAGGCCAACCCAGGAATCACTTAATTGACATCCACCAAGGTTGGTCCGCGCAAAATCGTCGCGCAGGTGAATAGCATTTTTGAGGCCGATCGTTGTTCGTCGCCATGTGCTGGACCTGCGGCAGCTGCGGGTTCCTGCATGGGTCAATCCTGGTCAAAATGAGATGACACTTGCTGGCACTCCGTACTCGTTTCGCGGCCTGACGTCTCTCTTTTTTTTGGGATGACGCAGCTGCTTTTTGACAGACTTCAAATCCGCAGGAGTGAGTTGACATCTGAAAGCCTCGGATGGGATAGTTCACCCAGAATCTGATGACCCTCATTGCGAGCACACGATAGAGAAGTTGTCGTGTTCATTTAGTCAGTCATCTCTCGAGCTCCAGGGATCCCAGCCTGCCAATAAAGAACATTCGATAGATCCTCGTATAATCGCTGCTAGTTGGCCTTGCTAGCAAGGGCGTCGTTGCTTGCGATCCCAACAGTGGCGAACAGCCTGATAACGAATTGATGGCGAGTTTTGCTGCGTCGTCCGGTCACGATTTGGCTGGCAAAGATGACAATTGTGAACAGAAAAACAGGAATTTTGATTAGAATTTTGAATGAAGATGAATGCAGGAGTTTGTTGCGACATGACGCCAGCACCTTGGCAAGGCACTAAATTGCCGCTAGTCGCGCTCTTGCCGTGACTACATGTGATGAGTGAGCACAATAATGGTCAACTGCCTCAATACGAAGAAGCACCGCTTGGCTCTCGAGTGCGAGTGCCGTCCCATATGGAGATCGTACCAAGGTGCGCCGAGACCTATTATTGAACCATTGCTTTCCTGGCAGTGGCATCTCATTGGACCAAAGTCACGAGTCACTCTAGCTCTCAGCACCGCACGATGTTGCTCGCGGGCACAAGGTGCATAATTCTCCTCGCGGAGCCGCATCAGCGGCATGGGCATAATTTGTGTTGAGATTCCAGACATTTCGCACGGCTTCTCACACCCTCGCATGTCTAGGCCACCCGATCCGAGAGCCTCCAACATGGACCAGCACTCAGAGGCGGTCAGGCAGCACGTCACAATCAATAAACCTTCGACTCATCAATCGACCAAATCTCACACGAAATGAGAGACAATGGTGATTCGAGCAACAACGGTTCCCTGCTGGCGCAAGTCTGCAAATCGCGATCTTTTGACCGCCTGGGACCAGCCCGTATTCACCATCACAATCCCACGCGGAGTGATGATCCGAAGCAGAACCGCAGATGCGAACCATTACGATGAGGCTGTGTTATGACTGCATGGCACTTGTCGGGTTCGCGTCGATAGTTCATGGTCGTGTTCGGTAATTGACAAACATCCGCAGAGCCCTTTCGTATTCGGTGATTCGAAAGTCAAGACAGCTGGGGCGCGGAAATTGCCCGACAAGCGGTCACTGGAAATGGTCTTGCGTGCTCCTTGTTGCCGTTCTTGGGTCTGACTTGACAAATTGCGCTCGACAGGCTCGAAAGGGTCTCGCATGCAAAGCTTGACAACTCTTATTATCGTGAGACTCGAAGATCTCTGATGGATTGGAAGCTAGATCGGCAGGCTATCCATGGACTCTGGCGTCTTCACAACCCACAGGTTCAATTGCCGACATCACACCCCATGCCATCAAGCCTACGCTCTCATCAATGGACTCGGCCTCGTCTCTTTAGGCATCAATTGCTCCCGCCTCGTGATACCCTTATTGTTGAGCACGCCCGTAGAAATGACAAAGTCCCAAAAATCAGCCTGACCATGATTTTGCGTCGCACCATAACTGGTGCGCAAACGAGTCCTCACATCCTGCACCAATCCGCTCAGTCGATTCCACTCGCCTCGCTCCGCCAGCGCACGCGCGACGCACTCCTGCGCACGCCAACCAGGTTTGATGCCGAGATGTTGAGAATGACGGAGGAAATCGAGCATCGGCTGAATGCCGACTTCGTGGTGGAGTTTGGCGTAACCCTCGATCATGCGGTCGAAGAAGATGCCGTCCATGGGTGCGGTCTTGGAGCCCTTGCTGTCTTCGATGCGAGCCCACAGAGCTTCGATCGCTGGGAAGTTGGGAGGCTGCGAATCGAAGTAGTTGCTCATGAGGATCGTGTAGATGTGTGGCGTTGGCTGACGGCCATTCTCGAGCATGTGGTTGAGAACAGCCGATGCGGCGGACACATTCGAGTGGACTTTGAGGAGGCGGTCGATGATGAGAGCATAGGCTTTGACGTCGAAGGAGAAATTGTCACTCTCGCTGGTGAGAGTATCGAGGAGACCGAATACCTTCTTCTCCTGCGCGGCATGGTCGAGACCGTCGAGAAAGCCACCTTGGAACAATGCGGTCAGGAGCACCGTCCAGGTCGTGCTATCTGGCTCAATGCCACGCTCTCGCATTCGTTGTAGAATCTTCAGAGCGTCGTTCGCTTTGGAGTGCCGCATGGCAATATTCATCAACGTGTTGTAGGTGATGAGGTCTGGTTCTATCCCGAATGTGCGGCCCCAAGCCACTGCCTTTCCAACTTCCCAGTCCGCGGTATTGGCAAGCGCTGAGATTGCTGAGTTCATGACGGCGCAGTTGGGCCGCGGAACGCCATTGATATCCCCTGGATACTTGATTAAGAGCTGAGCAATGCTCAGTTCAGGCGTGTTGGCGTTCTTGCGAGTACTTTTATTCTCCCTCGCATGCTGTTCGTGAGCAGCAGCATGCCACTCCTTTCCCATTTCACTCAGTGCCAGGAGCCCATCTCGGGTCTGCTTCATCCTCAAAAGGCCGAAGATTCGTGTAGACCAAGCTTGATGATCAGGCTGTATTCCAGCTTGCCGCATTCGCTTCCACATACTGTGCAAGCCACTCAAATCGCGGGAGAACTGGGCGCCACGCATGACCGCGGTGTAAGTGTTGACTCGCATCTTGTATCCGGCTTTGCACATATGCGTCCAAACCTCAACAGCACTTTCCGGGTGTCGTGCCTCCAGAAATGCCAACATGAGATGCTCATAGACCTCGATGGGCAGAACGTTGGGCTCAAGATTTTGAAGCTGGGCAAACTTGCAGACATTGGACCGGATGCGCTCCATCCACATTGCATCACGCCGCTCTCGCGCGTTGAACAAAAAGCTGATTTGCTCAGTCGCGAACTTCTCAATCTCGGGAGTTTGCGGTGGCTCAGAGAACGGGAAACGAAATTCCTCTTTTGAGTCATTGAGCTCGTCGTGCTTCTCGTGCGACGGCGCGATTGTCTCGCGGGCTTTGCTGGGCTTTGCTGGATCGGTAATTGGAGTGTACTTCAAGCCGGACCTCTTGATCATGGCTTCATAGCGTTCTAGGAGCAGCTTGTCGGACATCCCTGTCATCCGTGTGGCCAGAATTGGTGGAACGCGCGATTGTGGAGCGGCCTTCAGCAGTCCCTCTAGAAGATCAATAAATGGCGCATGTTGCGGCAGCTCAATGACGGAGCATGTCTCGCGGACTACTTCCAGCGTCAGTAGCGCGGGAGTCGCATAATCATACCGTGCTTCATTAGCTTGAGTAGCGTCCAACGATTTAGGTAACCGGGCAAGTGTACGCAGCATGGCCTCGAAGGTCATGTCTGGCTCAACAGCAAGACTCTCCGACTGTTCAAAACTTTCTTTGGAGGGCAGGAAGCTCCAATCAAACTCATCCGCCACGCTCGGGCGTACTGCAGTGGGATCGCTATTCGTGGACGGCTTTGTGGGCTTACTCGGACTCGTGGAGAGCACGGCACGTTTCCAGATCTCCATCAATTCTGAAATAGCCAGCTTGAGAACACCTGGGTCCGTAAGGTGCCCGGGCAAAATCAAATTCGCGAGGCCCTCAGTCATTGTTATAAGCACGGGATGTGGATGCCAATGACTCGCTGAGCGTAGTCGCCGTAGCGTGCGAAAAGCATTTGATGGACCCGGCACAGTGCTTGTAGTGCCGAGTTTGAGAGACTGCACCCATCTGTCGACCACTCTGAGGAGGAGCGGTTTGATGGCCACCGCAAAGTTTGGATAAAAGGTCAAAGAGACCCGGTCGGTCGGCTTCAGCTTCATATATTCCGCTTCCATCTCTTGCAATGCACTCCAGGCGTTGAAGGGATCCCGCTTGGCTTGTTCTATGATGTCGCGCACCCTGCTCTCTAGAGCCGCATGAGCCGAAGTCTGGGTCGTTCGTGGTCGTGAATGCGAGGGTTCCGTCTCGGATGTGGTTTGGGGGTTCCATTGTGTTGTCTTCCGCGTGTCTTCCATGGGTATTCTTCCACGGGCCTCAACAGGCGGCTTACGTGGTGCTTCAATGAAGGATCTCGCAGGACCTGCGCTGGGTGTCCTCCGTCGAGTATGCGGGCCTCTCTCTTGGTCCAGCTGCGTCAGAATTTCTTGAGGTCCCAGAGGCTGCTTTGAGTATCTCCCAACTCGTCCGGTATAGCCGTTTAGTATTCCATCGACGGTCTCGCTAGCAGGATCTCGCAGAGCCACCCTGCCACCCTGAAGTGCATGTCTCGAGGACTGGCCATCTGCTCCACCGTACAGGGCGCGTTGCCCATTGACCGATTGTCGAGACCGTGTACCGGAAGTGCGTGGCCCTGCTGATGATAAAATCGTCCGTTGTGCGCGACACGCAAGGCATATATAGGAGACGGTCATCGAGATTGGCAGCAAATAATGCGGAGGCCGGTAGACGCGCCGTGTCGAATTATTGAGAGAGCTTGGAGACCTCCGCGTTCGCCGTAGCTTGCCGAATCTGAAGCTTTCCTGACACGTGCGTTTTGCATTGCCCGTTCCTGGCGCGGGTGCAAGTAAGTGAGGAAGGTAAGCCGATGTGAATGCATCGCTTCCAATTGTTTGAACAGCAAACATGCATTCACTGACACATCACCTTGTGCGCTCCTCACCCTCGATCGATCTGCTACGATTGATTGTCCTAAAAACTCTGACATCTGTATATAAATTAGCACGGTCCTCTTTCGCGAGGAGGATCTACCACGCCAACCATGACCACTCTCCAACCCAGACCGCCGTACAGCGACGATGAGCTCTCAAAGCTCTACCCTTCGAACCTCCAATTACAACAAGTACAGATTCTCCTCCGCCATGGTGAGCGGACACCGGTCTCTGCTCGCTTTAGGAATGCAGGACTGCACGGGACATGGCCATACTGCAAAGCAGCGAACGAGATGAAGTCGGCAATGTTGGTGGCAGACGGATGGGACACATTGGCTTGGAAGAGGAGGCTGGAGACCTTCGGGAATGGTGATACACCAAAGCTGGCCGGGGGACCGGGAGGAGAGACCGATTCGGTTTGCCAACCAGGAGAACTCACGGATAGAGGACGCGAGACAACACTTGCACTCGGGCAACGGATACGAAGTCTGTACGTGAACCAATTAGGGTTCATGCCAGCATTTCTCGACGAAGAGTCACGGTCATCAGTAAATCTGCGAGCCACACCGATTCAGAGAGCATTGGAAAGTGTGCAGCAAGCGTTCACCGGGCTCTACCCGCCAGCATCAAGATCGCCCGGTCTTTCCCCACCCACAATCGTCCAACGATCATGGCAAGACGAGACCCTCTTCCCGAACGAAGGCGGATGTAAGCGTTTCGCCGAGCTTTCGCACGCTTTTGCCGATCGTACTGCAAAGCTGTACAACAACTCACCGGAGATGGCCTTACTCAACAAGAAGCTCGGAAAGTGGATGCCTCAGGAGTCACCCGTCGTAGCCGTCGATGCCCACCCACGGCTCAGCGGAATCATGGACTCCATCAACGCCACTCTTGCTCACGGACCCGCGACGAAATTACCATCAGAATTCTACGACGATCAAGTCCGTTCAAACATTGATCGGATTTGTGTAGAAGAATGGTTCACCGGATACCAAGAGAATGACGAGTACCGCAAGCTCGGAATTGGCTCCTTGATCGGTGACGTGACCCAGCGAATGGTTGAATACACCGGCGGCGTACCCAAAGAAGGTCAGGACGAACCTCTGAAGATGAGTCTCTCCGGCTGCCACGATACAACCATCGCCTCCGCCTTGGCTGCGTTAGGAGGCTTCCGCATCGACACCGACAAATGGCCCAACTTCACCTCCTCCATCGCCTTTGAACTCTTCAAAGCTAAGCGCGACTCTTCACCCAGCAGTCCTCCTCCTGCCGCCAAGAAAAGCTGGATTCCGGCCTTCTTCTCCTTTTCCGCTCCTGCACGACTCTCCACTACCAACGCCCGCACACCTCTCGTGGACATGCCCGACTCGCACAAAGCATCACTCGACGACCACTACGTCCGTATCCGCTACAATGACAAGCCCGTCACGCTGCCGTTCTGTAAAGCTCCGGGAAGGCATCTGGAAGGCGACGAAAGTTTCTGCACGTTGAAGGCCTTCAAAGAGGCGGCGGATATGGTTACGCCAAAGGACTGGAAGAAGGAATGTAAGAGCAATTTGGGAAAGACGGCGTTCTCAGAGAACATCAGTCCGGCGCCGGGGTGGGAGGCGAAGTGATGAGTCTGGGCCGGTGCAGGAGCGCGTGTTGGAATTGCGGAATGAAAGTGAGAATCGAGGGCGACGGGAGCGTGTGACCTCAGTGCGTAGACGGACCTAGAAGACATAGATCCTACATTGACCAATAGAGACGACCACGACTACTGCACCCGATCTCTCTCATTGGCGGATTCGAACTCGCAAACGGCATTGTCGTCTTTCAATCTTGGCCGAGCCGTCCTCTCCTTTTCCGGATGTGACCAAAACCCGAGAATCCTTTTTCCGTCCCGCAGACCGTACGTCACATTGATTTTGACCATCAAGTTCAGCCAGCAGCAGTCGAGCACTCCCCACCCTACGACTTTGGACAGCCGTTATATTTTCCCAACCCCCGACTTCCGTTGGCATCGCTTGAAGCCCTTGCTGCAGATTTTGAGTCGTCCACGAGAGGTTGCTGAAGCCATATATGTAGTTGCGCCCATCATGCGGTGCATGACCCTCGTTCCCTGTGCGCGAGGCGACGTTGATGGACGACCCTGATTGAAGCCCTGGATTCAATGTCAGTGAGGCGTGGGCGATGAATGGTCAAGTCGGTCGTTGCAGACTTCGTCTCGTCTGCCATGAGGGGCGCGTGATGAGCTGAGACTGGTCTCTATCGCTGTCGCTCTTGATATCCGGCCAGCTGGGATGTACATCGTAGATTGTGCGGGATCATCGCATCGCCAGAAACGTTCACCCCAGCAGGGAAAAGAGAAGTGAGGCTGTTCAACCTCCCATACGACTTTGATCGAGACCGTCAAAGCCTAGTATTTTTGATCGATCAGAGGTCTGGGCAGACCACAGCGATGACGAGAATCGCAGGTCGAGGTCGGGCTCGTTGCTCGGAGGTGGACAGCATTCGAACCAGCAAGACCTGATCAGCCGCTCCGTACGATTGAGCAAGCCAGCACATTTCGCCTCCGCAGGTCCTCCAATCTCACAGTCCTGAAGCTTGCGTACCATGTCCGTACAGACGGAACCCATGCGCGTCCGTCTGCTCGTTCCAACCGAATCGAAGCGTCGGAAGCAATGGCAAGGTAGGCATGTATCCAACGCGTCCACTCACCGGCTGTCCGCGGTCTAGATGACTGTACACCTATGCGAACGACATGTAGCTTGCACTTTGCTTGCATAGCTCTCGCACGTAGTCGCATACAAAGCTCCCCTGCCTAGATCCCCGGACCGCTGGCCGCGAGAGCAATGTGTCGGGGAGGGGTGTTCGTCTCGAGGTCTAGTAGTTTGGCGAATGCTATCCGACTTCATCTCAACTTGTACCGCGTGATGAGCTGAAGTCTCGTAGACCGCTTATTATCGTTCCCGATAGTTCGTCGGGGAAGGCGGCTTTGAAACGAGCGACTAGACGCGAGCGGAGATGCTCGCTCCACTAGAGACTGACGAGGTGAGGCCGAAACTGGTCGTCGCCCAGCACAGCACAGCACCATCTAGCAAGACTCGTAAAAGTTCTGGCCACGCGGGCGACGAGATGATGTCGTCGCGGACTCGCAGTCGGCTCCTTCCCACCAATCTCCACCCTTCATCTGCCGAAAGCGCCTCGTTCTCCACCCTCTGTCACACTTCAGCGAGGCCTTCCATCGGGCCTTTTTGTTGTCGTTCTATAGACCGAACGCCCCACAGCCGTGGGGTCTCCTTCACACGTCACTTCACACGTGTGTTGGTGGAAACCTTTCCTTTCGAGGGTGCTAAAGTTTTGTCGCCGTCGGTTCCCGCCCCGTCAATAATACCTCCATCCGCAATCGTCTCATCACTGGGAAGGATTAAGCTAAACACCTCCAGTCTTCCCACCCCAATCCATCAAACAGAGGCCAGGCCAGGCCAGGCCAGGCCTGGACTCCCACTCCCCATCCATCCTAGCGTGATCTCCACGCCACCAAAAGCTTCCCCGTCGTCGCAGCAGGCCCCAAGGCACGGATTCCTTTCCTTTCGCAGTCTAGTCCAACGACAAGCCACCAGAAAACTTTGGTGCTCGGACGAACCAGATATCAAAAATTCCATCATCAAATTCGTACCTCATCAAAGATGTGATGAAGCAAGGAGAAAGCAGTATCGCGACTCAGCCCAGGATCTGGGTCTTGCATCGTTGTGGATGAACAAGGGAAGACCGTATTCTTTGCATCCGTGTCCGCTGCCAAGGCTAAAACACCCAATCCCTGAAACCGCCAAAACGGTCGAGGAAGCTTTGGCTTGGAAACTCTAATAGACAAAGGTCGTGTTCACTTCCTCGACCCGAGGGATCATCACAACCAGATTGATTGACATGTGAGATCATTGTCGATGAAACCTGACACAACTTGACAGGTGGATCGCACCTCCGCATCACCGGCCCCATCGACGACATCCATGGGGCTGAAGACGGAAATAATGCTCGCGTGAGAACATACCCAACGTAATAAACAGTGCAGGTGCTCTCTTGCGCGTGTAAAGATGATGGAAGCTGGAGTTCATAAGTAAAAGTGATCGCAATGTATCAGTCCGTACTTGTCATGTACGTTCTCATGCTCGCACCGTCCATCATATTACTACACCCAAAAGTCCCTCGAATCTCCGGTCAAGCAATGAACGCGCCGTGTGGATCTTCCCATCCCATTCCCAGTAGACTCCCATATCCCTCTCCATCCCTTCTCGATCTATTTGTGCATCTGCCGCGGGCGGGTATCACAAAGATCGCTGGTCGAAGAAACAAAACGCTAAAAGCTGCAGTAAACGAGGTTGTGTGTAACGGAAGCGAAGTCGCTAAAACGCAATAGCAAAGTGTAAAAAGCAAAAGATTGATCGTCGAGGTAGAAGACCGTCCAGTCCCATTCAGTCGTCGTGGTGGTGGTGGCCGATGAGCTGGACTCGTCGATATCGAGATGTCGTCGTCGTGATATCGTCGAGATGAGGATGCGAAGTATGATGTTGTGTCGACAGCATTCTCAGAACGTGCTCCAGACCATTCCACCCTCGCTCCTAGCCATACTGCCAATCCGAAAGCCATCGCTCTTCTTCGCCGCGCTGGGAATCGGCATCGCGGTCCCTTGCGAACTATTTGAGCTCTCGGCAATACTCCCCGCACGGGAATGATGCAGTCTCCTCACAACCTTCCAGCCATCCCAACAACTCTTACACGCCTTGCTCGCCGTTCCATGTGGGTGATACCGTGCGTTCTGATCCAGTGGAACAGTATGCTTAATATGCTGATCGCATACCAAGTTCCCACAGCGTCGACAATGATGCCGTCGGAAGAAGAATGTGAATTGCTGCGCGCAGATGTAGCATGCCACGGCCGAGGCGTCAGGCTTCCAGTGCGCGGTTGTCGGTGCGCCGGTGACTTCTCCTAGCTCTTCTGAAAGGGCATCGGATTCGGCGCGAGTGAGACCACGACGGAGGGAAGCGTCTTCGCGGAAGGAGGCGAGACTGCTGCCGGAGGTGAACGGAGAGGCGGGAAGGTCGAGGGTGGAGGCAGAGTCGGTGCGAACGCTGTCGAAGGAAGAGTCGGTGCTGGCGGGTGGTGTGTCGGGCGCACGTGGGCGAGTGGGAATGTCGGTCGGTCGGCCGAGTTTGTTCTCGGGGCGAAGGGCGGCGGGGACGTAGAGTGGTTGGCGAGGTTGCCGTAGTTGACGGGCGGTGTTGTTGTTGCGGTGGTTGCTGTGGCCGGAGTGGAAGGATGTTGGAGAGATGCTGGTTGGTGAGGGGTTTTGCGATTGACTTTGTCGTGGATCGTAGTGGTTCTTGGAGTAGAGCGTAGCGGGCGGTGAGGGCCCTGCATGAGGATTCATGTAGTAGTTGGAGGTATTCGCGGCGGGTGCAGCGATTGTGGTGGTCGCCATTTTATTGGGTATAGACGGCGAGCGACGGTAGTGAATGGTGGGCGAAGATCATCTGATTGAGATGTTGAGAGAGGTTGAGGTCGCAGTGCAGTGCAGTGAAGATTGCGGTCGTCACGACTTGACACTCTTTTGGACAAAGACGAGTGGTGAGAAGGGACAATGGCAAGCGACGGCGCAATGCAAGACGGAAGGCAGGCGGACTTTCAATGCGTCTGAGGCTTCGTTCCCGGAGGTCCGTTTCGTAGCGGTCAGTCGGATTGATGGAATTGTTCGAATGGGATGGGGATGATGGATCGTTTGGCGCAAGGAACGAGATCCCGCAGCGATCTTGGGGGGATGAATGCCGGGGGAATCGATTGGTAGAGGGTTGGAGGAAAGATAGCGGAGGTCGGCAGGTCTGTCTCACAAGTGTGCCGTGTGCGGAAGCGCCTTATCGGTCGGCAGTCTGGAGCACTGTGCAGCAGAGTGAGGTCCTTCTTCCTTGACGCAAGGGGAGAGAATACGGTAGTGTTATCTCTTTGCGACCGGGGAGTTGGGGTTGAAACGTGGGAGGGACGGGGGTGTACAGCAAGATCAGACCAGGAAGATGGATGGTATCGGGAAGGTGTATCCCAACCCAAGTAAGGTATCGACCAAGGGAAAGGTTCCGCTGGTAGAACTTCAACTACAGGAGGAGTAGCGTCCCGTCTCGCCAACTTTGGCCGAGAGTTCGACTGGCGGCCGAATGAGCTGCCGCCACTGGCCACTCACAGACTCAATCTCACACTGATCCCACCCCATCCCAGCAGAATCCCAATCCGCGCTTGTCGAATGTAGGCAAAGCGTCGCGTGTTCCTCTTGCGTGCCTTGGTCTGTTCTTCTTCTTCTTCTTCTTCGCGCCTGCCCCATTTGTACATTTTATGCGGTGAAGGTGAAGCAACGAAGAGAAGAGACACCACACTCTCTTCATGAATCATACATACCGCATCACTGCCACCCAACTCCCCGGGAAGGACGTCTGTCACAATTGGGTTTCATCGTCGCACACCAAACTCATCTCGATAATCTTCAACGATCTGGCTGGTTGTCAATGATTGCATACGATACGATGAGAAGCAGTGCCGTCGATGAATAGCACGAAGCAGATCAGGATGAGCCATGAACCATGAACCATGAACCATGAACCATGAACCCTGAAGATGCAGATATCATACGCCACTGATTCGCGGGCTGTCATCATCTGAAAGTCTCTCATTGGCCGAGACGCATCAAAGATAAGAACGGGAAGCTTGGGTCTTCTTCTCCGGCACATCCCCGAGTTCCTCAAGTTCCGGCACGTTTGACTCTCGTATTATTATTCCACGCCGCCCCGCCCCCGTCGCTTTGCATCACACATGGGTGAGAGGTCTTCTATCAACGATTGCGGGGGTCTCCGATGCGATGCCATGCCATCTCGATTGTCTCGTCTCGCGTACATGGATGGACTACTCCTTCCCTCTTCTTCTCGTATGCACATCTCCCTCGACGTCTGCTCTTCTTGCGACTCCTCAGTCCACGAGTGTTTGATGAAATGAAGTCGGCAGTATCCGCTGCTGGTGAACGAGGAGGAGTCTCTGTACGAGGGCTCGCACATGGGGGAGGCGAGACTCAGGGTCCACAGACAGAACACCTCGGCCTTTTCTCCAGGGCAAGTCAGCCAGACAAAGCTAAGTACAGTTCGACGACGAGTATACTCTCCTTCACTCCTCAGTCGAGTCCATATGTCCTTTGTGCTCTCATATCAACTCACCAGATCATCTGCTTGCGTGGCCTGCGACTACCTTACATTCCGACTCCGCCTCCGCCGAACAGAATCGCAATCGCCGCCGCCACCTGTGGCGCACCAGTCTACAACGCCGAGCTGAGCCCGAATACTACCTACGCAAAGCTTGGGCCGAGCATCACGCCGTACGTCTTCACCAAAGAGGACAGTCTAGCATCGGGATCTCCGATTCGACGGCAGACAACATCACACCATGTCCATCCAATCCGTGGCCGTCGAGCAGACCAAGACGCCTCTCCCTCCAGCTCCCGAGGGTGTCCTAGACACTGCACAGTGGAGCATCTTCTCGGCCATCGCGACCACAATCGTGCCATCGATCGCTCAGTCCGCGCAGGGCAACAGACTGCTGCAACTACCAGTGCGCAAGGAGCTCTACAACCCGGCCGTCAGTCGCATCGCCAATCTGTGCCCGGAGAACGATGCTGGACTCATCACGGCATATCTTGGAGAGAGCGCCACAACTTCTCCACAATTCCAGGAGCATGTCTTCCGGTTGATCAACAATCACATGAGCGAAACCGATCGAAATGGACTACTCTTCATCTTGAACGCTCTCAAGTAAGTCATCTTCCACAGCCAGTCCCCACTTGCGACGATCCACATGACCCTTGACAACGTGGTCGGATTGCATCAAACTACAAGTGGTATCCGCCCCGAACCAGTACCGAACTATATCCACACAAGCTCCTCCCAACACAAAGGCGAGACCCATCTTTGCTGACGGAAACACTTCACCTCTAGCACACGAGCCGGCTCTCTCCTCTTGACCGGCCACGCGACGACAATCGATTGCTTGCCGATTCGAGACCGCGAACAGATCATCCTCGGATGGGCCCGCTCTCGTATTCCGCTGTTGCGCGGACTCCACCGGTCGTTGACCTCCCTGTCCCGAGCATACTGGATGAGAACGTCGTCGACACTTCCACGCCTACTTGCTCATCCCAACACTCCCATCGATGCCGCTCTGCCGAATGCCGGATTTGAGTTCCGATTCATTCAGATCCCACCCTCCGCTCCTGAGGATGTCGAAGTCATCGAGACGGATGTAGTGATTGTAGGCTCAGGATGTGGTGGTGCTGTTGTCGCAAAGGTCCTGGCTGAGGCTGGCTTGAAGGTCATCGTCGTGGAAAAGTCCTACTACTGGTCGCCAGAGTACCTCCCCATGACTGAAGCCGATGCGCCATATCTCCTCTTCGGCAACGGCGGTGGACACATTTCCAACGATTCGACGATGACCGTCGTGCCAGGTCAAACCTGGGGGGGTGGCGGTGTCGTCAACTGGAGTGCATCCCTCCAACCACAAGGTTTCGTCCGCAGGGAGTGGTCCGAGAAATTCGGCCTCAAGCACTTCACCACCTCCGCCTTCCAAGCCGACCTCGACGCCGTCTGCGAGCGCATGGGCGTCGGCCTGACCAACGTCAAACACAACAAAGCCAACACGGTGCTAATGGAAGGCGCCCGCAAACTGGGCTGGTCCGCAAAGCCCGTCCCTCAAAACACCGGAGGCGAACTCCACCCCGACGGCTACTGCACACGAGGCTGTCGCTCCTGCGGCAAAAAGGGTCCCACCGTGACCTTCCTCCCCGACGCCGCCAAATGCGGCGCCCGCTTCATCGAAGGCTTCGACGTGCAAGAAGTCCTCTTCGGCGCCACCAACCCCGACGGCACCCGCCAAACCACCGGCGTAAAAGGAATCTGGACGTCCCGCGACGGCCACGGCGGCGTCGCCGGTCCCGACGTTACCCGCCGCCAACTCATCATCAACGCCCGCCGCACCATCATCTCCGGCGGCTCCGTCTACACTCCCATCCTGCTCTCCCGCTCCGGTCTCAAAAACCGCCACATCGGCCGCCACCTCCGCCTCCACCCCGTCGCCATGCTCGGCGCCGTTTGGAACGAGGACGTCCGTCCCTGGGAAGGCGCCATCCTCACTTCCGTATGCAACGAATTCGAAAATCTCGACGGAGAAGGCTACGGCGCGAAACTCGAAGCCACAACGATGATGCCGTCTTCTTTCCTCCCCTTATTCCCATGGACGGGAGGTCTCCAATTCAAAGAATTCACCGCCAAAATGCGTCGCATGACGGGTTACATCGCCCTCGCCCGCGATCGCTATGGAGGCCGCGTCTTCCCGGATCCGAAGGAACCCGGCCGAGCTATCATCCAGTACCACCCGAGCAAGTACGACAAGCAACATATCCTCGCGGGTCTGGTTGGATTGGCGGAGATCATGTACGTCGAAGGCGCACGCGAAATCTTCGCCACGATTCCCGGGTTGGAACCTTTTGTCCGTCCGTCCTCCGACGCAGCCGCTAATATCTCGGTGCACTCCACCGCTTCCCCCTCGGTTTCCGACGAAGCTTTCCAAGCCTGGCTGCAGAAGTTGAAGACCATCGGTTTCCCGTACCCCGACACGGGTTTCATCTCTGCGCATCAGATGGGTTCTTGTCGCATGGGAAGCTCGAAGCATAATTCGGTGGTGGATGGCAAGGGCAAGGTGTGGGGTGCTGAGGGATTGTATGTCGCGGACGCGAGTGTGTTTCCCAGTGCGAGTGGTGTGAACCCGATGATTACGGTCATGGGGATCGCGAGGGGGATTGCGAGGGGGATTGTGGAGGAGGAGGGGTTGGTGCTGGGTGGAGAGGATAGGGCGAGGTTGTAGGTGCGCAAGGAGGGACTTGAAGCTGGGAGTTTAGGTAGTATATATCTCTATATCGGCGGCATTATTCGAATGAAATTTACGACAACAAAACCACGTTACCGTCCAAGCAGCCGCCCTCTCCACTCCGATCAGTCAAGATTCTCCTCGTCCAACTGCTCAACGCAACACACAGCACATGTCCACCACAACCTCAACACCTCAGCCCCTTACCAACCATCTCGATCAACCAGCGAGAACTCCATAATGCCTGTACCTTACATCTCACTTCGCAGTGCTTCGGCACCCAACTTCCCCAAAGCGTGCCTTCCATCGCACCATCTCTCACCTCGGTCTGAATCACGCTGCCTTCCAATTCAACACGATGCCGCCGATAGTAGTAAGCGGTGAGGTGAGGTGAGGTGAGGTGAGGTGAGGTGAGGTGAGGTGAGGTGAACTGGCCAGCATACGATGCTGGTAAGAGTAGTAGGCGGTGTGTTGTCGACAGTCGACAGGCATCTAGACATTCAGATTGAGTCGTGGCTATTGGTAGATTGATGCTTCTTGGTTGATGGAGAGGAAGGACAACCTTGGATGCTTACCTCATTGCACATTGACTTAGTCTTCTTCTTCCCTTTGTATCAACATCGATCTGCTCGCAATCATGCACAGAGTCTTGACTGCACATTACAAGCCCGCCTCTCTTCAGAACATGCCAGCTAAGTCTACCGCACCTCTTCAGCCAAGTCTTTCACTCTTTTACACCTCAACCGGATTCGCTGTCGATCCAGACAGATCAAGTCACCTGTCCGCACTGCTTTTCCCACTCACGGCATATCAATAGAGATGTCAGGCCGATGTCATCGGAGCTGTACCGTGGTAATGGGCACCCATCATAAGCATCGTACCTGAACGTCCCAAAAATATGGCATGGTCTTCTCAAAGAATATGGCATTGCCAAAATACATCTTGCTCACAATGCCTCTCCACACTTCGAAGACTGACTACGCGACCCAATTGCCCTGTCGCCATTTATGGAGAACTCCTCCTTCCAAAAGCTGCCACAGGAGCTGCGACGGATCATTTACAGATACGCCCTCACCAAACCTTACCCAATCGAGCTCCTAGCCGGCAGCACCACCACCCGCCATAGCAGACTCCCCCGACTCCTCCCAGCTCCGATCTCATGCATGCGCCACGCCAACATCCTCGCCCTGACGACCGTCTGCCGCCAACTCCACGAGGAAACCGTGCCCGTCTTCCTCCAGGAAAACATTTTCCGCATCATCACCCAACTCGACGTCCCATCATGGGGCCTCACTCTGCGCGCCTTCAACCTCCAAGCCGCGCACGCCCTACTTCTCTGCAACGCAAAACTCGGCCTCTGGCTCCTCGGCCTGGATGAGAACCTTCTCCATCTCCACTCTTTCGAAGTCGAACTCTGGTCCTCTCCCGTCCTGCGCCTCGAGCGAATGGTCTCCACCTACCGCATGTGCGGGTTGATCTTCTCCATCGTGCAGAGGCAAAGTGGTGTCGATCTGACCTTGAAATTGCGTGTGCCGTGCTCCGATCCGCTGGATATGGGAGGTTGGTTTGAGATGCAATTTATGGGGAGTGATACGACCGTCGCGAGGATCGGGCTCGAGGAGAGTGAGGCGCGCTTGAAGCTGCAGTTGGAGGAGAATCGTGCAGGTCTTACTCCCGCGCAGATGGAGTGGACTCGAACCGCGCGAAATGCTGATGTTCGTCGGATTCAGATGCTGCTGGACTTGGTTGAGATGCATCCGAGATGGTGGAGACGGGTTGTGCGATCTACGTGAAGCTGAAGGTGGAGGATCAATCAAACGACTCTCTCTGGTGCCAAGTTATCGAACATGCCTCTCGAACGCACCCCCGTCACCCCAGAAGCCACACAGTACTTCAACGCCGAATGGGATGAGATCACGGCACGGGAGAGAGACGAGTTGGGAACGTCTCAGATTACCAACACCAAGCGACGAAGGACTTCCGTAACATATGTCGAAGAATCACAGCCTCCCTCAAGCCCGGGACCTACGGATCCACCTAAAGTCGTAGAGTACTACTAGAAGTGTGCCAACGCCCGACACGTATCCAACATGCCATACGGGACTAGAGACAACACGTTCCGCGCACCGCAGCCTAGAACGAAATGTTAGTAGCCTATAACACAAAGTCCATCTCCGCCCTCCCCGAACGAACGAATTTAGTTAGAAGAAGACGACTCCCTATCCATCAGATCTTCTAGGTTAACTAACAGGCCCCTAAGCGATATATCCACATTGCTCCTGCAGTTGGAAGGTGAAGTTTTGCGCTCTATCCTATGCAACACATTCCAACGCCAAGGTGTATTTCACCCCCGTTCGCCTCATGACCGCAACGTGACACGACGCTCCACGACGGACGTGAATCCTCTCGCTAGGTTCAAACCCGACCACGACCAGCGAACCTTCTGCATACTGGCATGATTTCCACCGCGACTGGAAGGCGGTTACACGCTGGCCCATGGTTCATTGAGATGATGGAATCTACCACAGGAGGAATTGACGAGGCTGCGGGACCACGAAGTCTGCATCGATCCTGGCGCAACGGCGATGACTCCTCGTTGTACAGGTGAAGGAGGATTGCATTGGGCTGATTGCGAAGCACTGAAGCTCGCATTCTTACTTTCTCTTTCATGTTTGGACAGCATTGATTACCTAAAAAGGTATGATGGCGACTCTTTAAAGCGCTTGGCTCTCGTCGAGTTTGTCCTTGGTACATTGAGGATGTTTGTTCGGCACAGTACAGAAAGAACTGGACAGAGACTCTTGCCAGGAAAGACCTGGAACAGACACCACATAGGCGACTCTCGATGTAAACTACTTCCTCGGCTTCCCCCTCCCCCTCGGCTTCGACTTACTCTTCACCGCACTCTTGTCCTTCGGCTTCCCACCACCACTCTTCTCCATTCCCTTAATAGTCGCACTCTTACTCTTCTTCCACATCGCCCCCGCCGCCCGATCATCCTTATCCTGCAACTTCTTCTTATCCTTATTACTCAACTTCCCCTTCTTCTTCCCCTTCTTTGCTTCTTCATCCGCCGGCCCATTCAACGCACTGAACCCCTTATCCCGACTCGCCTGCTTATCCTTCTCACTCTCAAACCACGTCTTCCTCGGCCGGGCTTTGATTTCCGCTTCATATTTGACGATGTTGTCTGCTTTGGTCAGGTCGCGATCGACTTGCTGCAGGGCTTTTTCTTCTTTCTCTTCGCGGAGGACGTCTTCGACTTCGGACTCTAGAGCTTCGAGGCGAGTTTGCCAGGCGTCCACGTCGGAGGGGTCGATGGTGCGCTGCTTGATGACTGCCCCTTGAGCTTTACCGGATTTGACGGCCGCTTTGACGACTTTGCGGTCGGGTTCGGCGGCGAGGGTGCATGATCGACCGGTTCGTCCAGCACGGGCGGTACGGCCGACACGATGGAGGTAGATTTCGTGGGACTGGGGAGCCTCGTAGTTGATGACTGTCTCGATGCCTTTGATATCGAGACCACGGGAGGCGAGATCGGTGGCGAGGAGGTAGTTGGCTTTACCGGTTCGGAAGGATTCGATGGCGTTGATGCGTTGTTCTTGGGACATGCTGCCGTGGAGCTCGGCGGCGTTGAGGCCGCAGAGGGCGAAGATGACGCGCACGCGGTGAGCTTCTTTCTTCTGGCGGAAGAAGATGATGACGCGGTCGGTGTAGACGGATTCGGCGAGGTTCATCAGGTATGCTAGGCGCTTGCTTTCTCGGCCGGGTCGGAGACGGACGAATTCTTGCACGAGACCTGAGACGGTTTGTCGTTGTGCATCCACTAGGAGACGAACGGGTCGTTGAAGGCCAACACGAATCAGGTCGTCGACTTTTGAAGTCATGGTAGCCGAGAAGAGCATAGTCTGTCGTGATTTCGGGATCTTGTTCAAGATCTCGTTGAGTTCGTCCGCGAACCCTTCTTCGAGCATGCGATCTGCTTCATCCAAAACGAGAATCTCAACAGTAGATACTGTGAACGAAGCAGAGTTGCGTTCGAGATCGATAAAACGACCAGGCGTGGCAATGACAATGTCCGGGCGAAGTTTCAGCTGTTTCTCCTGCTCGCGCGAGTTGAGACCTCCAATGGCTTGTCCAAAAGTGATGTCTGTGAAGCTGGCGAGCTTCTTCGCCACGGCGAAACATTGAAGCGCCAATTCACGGGTTGGCATGAGGATGACCACGCGAGTAGTGGCAGTCCGTTTCGGTCGGAACAGGAGACGCTCCAGGATCGGAATGAGGAAGGCACCCGTTTTACCAGATCCAGTCACAGCACCTCCGACCAGATCCTTGCCTTCCAACGCGACCGGTATCGTCTTCGCTTGAATAGGTGTGGGTGTGTTGAAGCCGACAGCCGCGAGACCCTTCAAGATCGGTCTCGACAAGTTCATCGTAGAGAATGCAGTAGCACCAGGCGCAGCGTTCTTCGACTCGCTGTCGTTTGCGAAGAAAGCATTGCGCTTCTCCGTCTCGACGGCGTCCTCGCCATTCTCCGATCCAGACTCGGCAGCCACGTCGTCCGGATGAGGGACATGTTTTGTCACTTCATCTCCATCGTCCTCATCTTCCTCGTCCTCCTTGTTGCCCTGCTCTTCCCCATCTTCATCCTCATCCTCATCCTCCCCATCCTGAAAACTAATCGCCGTCGAAAACTCCTCCTCACTCCCCTCCTCTCCATAATCCGCACCAATGCCCTCATCCTCGCTATCCTCCTCCTCCTCCTCCTCCTCCTCCTCTTCATCCTCACTCTCAACCTCCCCCTTCTTCTTCCTCTCCTCCCCATCACTCTTCGGCCGTCTCCTCGCAACAATAGCCTCAATACTCCCGGGCTGACTCGCAAGATCCCCACTCAACGCCCAAGTATCCAGATCATCCAACGCCGCATCTCCACCTTCATTTTCGAATTCAAAGTCCGACTCGAGGTCGGCGTCTTTGCCTTCTCGTTGTTTCTTGACGGCGGATTGCTCTGTGACTCCTCGCTTACGTTTTTTGCTGGGTGTTGCGGCGGGTTGTTCGGTGACTTCTTCTTCGACCTCTTCGTCGGAGACGTCCGAGTCGGAGAGGGTGGTGATTAGGTCATCGACGGGCATGGTGGGTGGTTGATGTTAGGAGCCTGAGATGTTCGATCGTTCAAAAAAAGTTCAGGCGTCGGCTGAAAGAACTGAGCTTCGCGAGGCCGATGTTCTGCCGGAGCAGAGACGACCGGACTGCAGTCCGCGACTTCCTTCTATTCCCGACTTGGAGCGCCCAAAAACACATTCGGCTCGGTCAAGCAATACGCTCTTCAGTCAGCAGTCGCGGAACAGCGTTGTATACTATATTGATTACACGGGCGCAATCTGCAGTAATAGTGATTAGCACTAATGCAGCACAACGACGCTTTCGTCGCGTGCTTTCATGCGATCAAAATTGCCTCACCCTGGACGTACATCTCATCTGCCATAAGTACCGCTCACCTCCCTTCCTGTTGCATTGTCCATTGCTTCCCGCTACTTTCGATCACGGTCTTTCGAGCATGCCTCCGAATCGAGGGTTTGCGAGCGAGACTGCCCGCACAGCCAGCGTCTCCAGCAAACCTCACTCAGCAGCCTACCAGTCACATTCACCGCACGAGAGGCAAGAAGCAGACATCGAGGTTTTCGAATTTTGATTTCCTACCACACCTTCCACCTCGCCTCAACCTTCACCACTTCTAATACAACACCGTCTTCACCTTCCCCCGAACCTCCTCAGGCAACTCCTCCTCCGCAATCAACCCCAACTGCACCGCATCTCCCCAAAAGAACATAGCCCGATGCTGCGCATAGCCAAGATAATCAAACTCCTCCTCCTGCTCCTCGCCATCCTCCTCCTTCGGCATCGCCAGTCCATCCTCTCCAAAAATCTCCTTCGCCACGTCCTCGCCCTGCGACAATTCTGATGCAGGCGAGTCCGGGTCGAAGAGCGGCATTCCGGGAACTTTGGCCTGCACGATGCCCCATGCGACCCATTGCGCCGTGTTGGCGAGGCGCCACATGCGGGTTTCGTGCATGAGGTGTTTGACCTCGGCGTCTTCGGCGGATTTGGTAGCGGCTTCGGCGGCGAGGTTGGTGGATGAGGAGCTGGGCGGGACGCGGGCGTCGAGCATGAAGTCGGAGATGCTGGTGGTGGAGCGACGGGCGAGGTCGGCGGGTCGAGCGGAGTCGGGCGTGCCGACGGGAGTCATGTGAGGGGTGTCGGTCGCGGCGTCGAATTGTGGACGATGGCGGACGTAGGCGCGGATGAAGCGGTCTTGTTCCTCAGGAGTCGGGTAGGTGTTTGTGTTGCAGGCGTAGGGTTTGCGCTTGTCGTGGTAGTTGTAGCACCATTCTGTGAAGTGGTTGGCGAATTCGAGACCAGGTGTGTTGGCAGAGGCATACTCAAAGTCGATGACGACCAGCTGCTTGTGGCTATTGGCAGGCAGGAGCAGCGGTGATTTGCCAGCGGGTACAAGACGCAGAATGTTGCCATACTGAGTGTCATTGTGGGCGAAGACGAGCTGCTCGCGGAGGTGCTTGGAGCCTCCGTATTGCGCCTTGAGCCATGCGCGATACTTCTCGACGACGGCCTTGAATTGCTGCCAGGGCACTCCACAGATGTAGCCACGGCGCATCCATGCCTTTGAACCGGTGGGCTTCGTGTTTGGGTCTTGTGCCGCAATCTGTGAGTCCATCCAGGTGACGATCTGCTCGACTCGCTGTAACCACTTGTCCCAGTTGCGCCACACAAAAGGGCCATCATCGCGTTCTTGATCCAGCAACTCGATACCATCGTGCAGCTCGCGCATGCGCTTGGCGATCTGTCGGCTTGTACTGGCGTCTTTCAGATCTTCAGGTGTGAGTGTCTCAGCGTGGAAAAACTCTTCGAACCGGCCATTGGCGAATGTTCCCAGCATTCTTGGCCCGATGCGCTTCCTGGCCAGACGTTGGAGAATCGCGAGCTCCGCCTGCCGATCGATCAAGTGCTCGACTTGGGGACCGTAAATTCGAAGCAGCAACTTTGGTGGAGGCTTTGCAGTGGTTCCGTCCTCCTTCTGCAGCGGAAGATCTTCCGGCGGGGAAACCACGTATACTGCATTCGTCAGCGCTCCGCTGAGACGCTGAACTTCGACCGAGCCACACATCTCCAGCGGAACTCTCCTCCAACCCTTCAGGCGCAACGTGTGAGAGAGACGCACAATCTCAAACTTGAACCTAGACCATGCATCATTGTCACGGACCGAGCCAACACGCTTCAATTCCTCCTCACCAGACTCATCCGAGACGTCCGACGCTCCGCCCGTGTAGGAAAGAGTCTTGGAATTGTCAAGCACAACATCGCAAGTCGGCACCAGGACATCTCCCTCAAAATATTCTGTATCCGATGCGCTGGATTGCTTTCTAAGCAGTTTGCGGGCGGATGACTTTCGTCTGAAGTGGGGAATTTTTCGTGTGGATGAGCGCCTGAGATGTAGAGTCTGCTTCACGATGCGCTCAAGTTTCTCCAAGTCGAGTGATGTGTCCGAGGCGTGTGATCCGCGCCTTGGCCGAGGTTCTTTTCCATTCACAGGAACCATCGAAGTCGGACTGGCCGGTGCACTATCATCTTCGGCTTTCCGACTCGCTTTGCGATGGCTTCGTTTGGCTCGCTTCTCCTTGATCCAGCTGGACACCTGATCCACCAGGGATTCGAAGTCGTCGACATCGTTCAGATTTTCCGTGGACTGGTTCTCATGAGAATACGAGGATCCATCGAGAGTGGCGTTCAGAGACGGACTGGAGGTTGCAGCCGGCTTCCCGGAGAGCCTCAAATCCCTGGCGCTCTTAACACGAGGTTTCCTCAGCTCTCCCAAATTGGGAAGCTCTTCGTAACTCTTCTGATTGCCCAGCAGTAAAGGTGAGATGGTCTCTGCATGTGGGTCGATGGAAACAGCTGTGAATGACAATTAGTCGATGTCGGAGTTCCGATGCGCACGCTGCCAGAAACGGATTGATGTGAAGGAAAATGGACGTGTGTGTGGAGATGCAGCCACTCGGGCGAAATGAGGTCTGGAAATGCTAGGCGCAGCGGACGACTGGACGGACGTACATTTGGGTTGTTCCGTTGTATGGGGAGATGCGCTCCTCTGGATGCCAAGTAACGAGCTCGGCGACGCTGCTTGATGCGGTGCGGGTTTCATGTCGTCAGGAGGCGCCTCGGGATGAGGCATGCCACGAAAATGTGGTCAAGCAGAGGTGTGATGAGTCGAAGGCGGGGAAATAGATCTAGGTAGATGGCGAGGGTCGCGCGCACGGCCTGCTTTGTCTTTGCGCAATGACGAAACTGGAGCTTGCAGGGAATAGTTCTAGTCCTTGAGGTGAACTGCCTGGAGATGAAGTCGCGTACGTTGCGATAACAAGAGGGAGGTGCCTTCCAGCCTGGTCTAGACCGCTTTCCGCGACCAAGCAGGGAAAGTGGGCACAAACAATTGATGCCCTGAAGTCGAAGAATGACGATGCATATCCAGGCCAGGTCCCGTAGCACGTGCAACAAATAATTTATGCTTTCACCGGAGCTCCGCGATTTTCCCGCTCTGATGAGGTGCGTCTCGTGCGAGAACGATGGCCCACGTGTCTGCGTACAATTTTGATGAATCGGCTGGCCCAAAACCGGATCCGGTCGAGAACGCTAGTTCTATATTAGAGTTCGGGCTTTCCAACCTCAAAATTCACCTCCCTTCTACATTCACTTCGCCATGCATATTTCATTCATGAGATCAAGACCGATGCATCGCGGACGAGAACCATCTTTTGACACGTGCAGATACTGGCTGGCCAACGACAACGTGACGATGGAACAAGAAAACGGGATCTGCAGCGGCGGCGAGCCCTTGTACCCGCCACGGAGTTGCTTGCATGGTTACATCACTCAGCCCCATGTGCGAAGACCACTTCACTTGTCGTTTGAGGTATCCGGTGATGTGCGACCATCCGAAACTGGCCCAGCGAATCTTCAAGCTCGATATTCGCCCAGCCTCAAGCACCGCAAACAGGCATGGTCCAGATGCTGATCCGGGTCGATGGTCTGAATGTATCATGGTATCAGTATGTAGTAGGCGACATGGTTAGCGTGACGAAGAGCTGATAGAAGGGAGCTTGCAATGCGATCACATGTACAGATACAGCTTATATCCATCCATCCACCGCACAACCATCTCCTCATGCAGCCCATATCCTCCAAGCCTTTCCTCATGATGATGCTACACTACTAATCTCACTGACCTAAACATACAACAAGCCAACCGAAAGTGATCCAAACAGCCGGCCGTGTCCATTTCCAACAAGCAAAGGTGGGGATGTTACCCTTTCCCCGAATGCGAACAAACAACTTCTCAAAAGCCCGACATGTGTGTTGCCCTCGAACAATTTAGACGACCGGCATGTTCCAAATCAAAGACTCCACCTGCTTCACCGAACGAGATTCCCTGTCGTGGGGTATAATCCGAAAATGTTTCCGCAAAGTTCCTCCTCCTAATCCCATTACCGTTCATCCGTCCATGCACTTTTCCGTTGCTGTGTGGCCGAAAAACCCCGCCCTCCGTGTCCCGTCTATGCTCGAGCGAAATGCACCAGTTAGCCTCCCACCAACTTCTTCTAAGCAAAGCAAGAGAGATCCTTTTAGAAACGCCTGCCCTTCTTCGTCGTCACCCTCCCCTCCCTCCTCTCCCTCTCCGCCTCCTCCCTTTCCTGCTGCACATGGCCCGGATACCACGCCCTCAACTTGGCAAGCACCTTCTCCGCTTTCTTCTGATCATCGTACGAGTCCAAAATCCTCGTCTCCAAATACTCAAACGTGCAATGAATATTCCTCTTCCCACTCTTCGCCGCTTTCAAGTGGGTTTTGAAATGGTCACTCGCATTGTCACTCCTCCCGATTCCCCCCTTCTTCGCCGTCTTGCATTCAGGCACGGGACACCAAAATTCCCTCACATCGGTGTGCATCTTGGCGTGGCGCTTCAAATGCTCCGTGCGCCGGAATTTTCGGCTACACGGTTTGCTAGACACGGGGTCGACGAAATCGCAGACGTTGATTGGAGCGGTGGATTGCTGGGCGGGGGCGAGGCCGCGGAGTTTGCCGTTGGCGTCGTAGCCGGCTGATGTCCATTGCGTGCCTTTGTATTCGATGCGGAAGCCGGCGGCTTCGTGGGTGTGCCAGGCGCGGGAGGCGGTGGTGGATTTGTTGCTTCGGGTGGGTCGGCGGGAGGTGCGGCGGGAGCGGAGGGTGGAGGAGAGCATGCGGGTGGGTGGAGTGGCGGTTTCTCTCTTCACGGAAATGAAGTCGGAGTCGTCTTCTTGGCAGAAGTAGGAGGCGTCAGGACTGGGGTGGCGCACGTCAACCCAGTCGTCGTTGAAAGACGCTTGGCGAGAGTTGAAGCTGCCATGGTAAACGTCGGTGGTATCGTCCGGACCGCCGGGGTAGCCTGGGTAGTCGTCCATTTGGTAGTCGTCTTGCGGGTTGATCTGGGACGGCACAACGACCTGCTGTGGTGCGTACATTGATGTTGGAGGGCTGGCGAAGTTCTGGAATGGCGATGGTTCAAGGCCAGTGTGCATTGCCGACGGAGGATTAGCGTACATCGATGAAGAGACGGACTCGCGGCCAAAGCCCATGTTGATGCTCATATTGAGGGCCATGGGAGCTTGTTGGATTGGCCAGGCGTCGTTCATCGGTGACTGCAGGATTGGCATGGCATATGCATCGCTGACACCGGCACTGCTAGCGGATGGACCAGAGACTGGCTCGACACCTGAGAGAGGATGGCTGAAGGATCCGCTAAACATCTGCGGAGTAAGAGTGTCCATCGAGCAACCCTCTGGGATGGTAGAAGTGATCATTCCTTGTCCATCAGGATGATCGGACCAGTAGTGAGTATAACTTTCACGCGACTGACGCATCGACTGAACGGGCGTGGCAGGCTGAGAGTAGCTACAGACCGACGACGACCCAGATCCAGAAACATCAGACATGGCGGAGAAAGCTAGCGATGGCCGTCTTGAGTCCTGTCCTGGATGAGTCGGGGTATGAGGCCATGAAGTGTGAGCACGAGTATCCAGTTGTGGGATCGAGGGTCCGCGGCGAGTGGGAGTCGTGTTTGATGACATGTCAATGAACTCTGCGATAGACAGTCAGCATGTAGTTCTCCCAACATCGACAAGGCATGCAAGACATGAACGCCACAGAATAACCCAAGCTCACAATTGCAAATGACCGACCAACAAAGGAGCAGACAGGAGAGCGGTCAAAGACTTCGTGATATTCGTGCGTGCGTGCGTGTGGGTGTGGGTGTGTGTAGTGTTGACAAGATAGGGATGGATGAAAGACGGGGAAAGGCATGGACTTTTAATCCGGCCCCAAACAACGACAACGAGGCTCGATCCAGAAACTCACCATTGTGAAACCGCATCTTTAGGCTGCTCGACTGTCGGCCAGGTAGCATCGATCGAACCAGAAGACGTCAGGGTTGCGGGTCGGTGGAGGGTGGTGCACACGGCACGATCACTGGCCCCAGCGCTTCGCAACAGTGAGATGCGGAGTGTGCAAATGCCAGGTACAAGCGTTCCGTGCCGAGAGGCGTAATTTCCAAAAGAACGAGAGTATGGAATGTTGCGTCGCGCAAGGGATGTTGGAGATGTCGTTTTTGTGAAGAACGGTTCGTTTGGAATGGAAAGGGTGTGAGGATGGCAGATAAGGGCTTGTGTTGCAGGCCTTGCGGAGAATAAGTATGCAGCTCAACTGTTCTCTCTCCTCTTCCTCAGGCACAAGTCAAGAACCCGAGTGTACGGTTCGAGCAGAGGCCACATCTGGGAGGGTGGTATGCTCACTGTAACCTCAGCCGCCGCGCCGCCACAACGAAGGAATGCAACGACACCGATCACGCTCGATGTAGGAATTATGGATATCGGTGACTGCCGCAGATCGAGGCTTGAGATCGCCATCCAGACAGATTGACAGGATTGATCGACCCTTTCGTTTCGAGTGGCCGTGAGGATCTCCCGCCCGTAGCGATGGGCATTGTGGTGAACTTGACGAAAAGGCGGTCTGCGATTGACGATGCTACCCTGCGAAGAAAGAGGATATATCGATGGACGCACAGACTGGTTTCGAAAATGATCGAGCAACGATTGGACCCATCGACGGGCAGTACCGAATGCGCATCATAACCAGCCTGCAACCGACAATACTCGGGAAGACGGCAATGGTGCATAGCGATTTTGTGTAGCACGGGGCGGAAATCGTTTAACGACTGGTGCCGTATCGACCAAGTGGGTCTATGCTTCATTCTTGCCCTTGTCGACATTGGCAGGACGATTCGATACCATCAACATGCGCCGCACGTTGGTGGCTTGGTCATTAAACGGGCTTCTGCGTCCTTCTGGATTGATGGAGTTACATCGTGGACAACGGTAGACGCCACGATGCCATGCCATCACGCGTCCATCGGAGAGTGGCATATGTCAACGCCAGGGCCCGGACGCCAGTCATGCATTCGTTGAACAGCGTCTTTGTGTCACACCATGGCCATAGACTTTCGGGAGTCGAGTCTGGGCCGCCGAACAATGTTCTGGCACTCGCCCGGGTAGTTGGTCTTCTTGGTGGAGAGAGATTGTAGGCCTTGTGTTACACGACGTCCAAGAAGTGACAGGGTCCAGCCATGTAGATTCGGGAATTGGTTGGGATTTCAATTGCGTTGCTGCAGGCTGTAGCGACAGGCTCCACTCTGGCATGTACCTCGAGGCAGTTTATTCGTATCTGCGCTTTCGTGTGCTGACGTCCTGACAAAGTAGACACGGCAGATAAGTGCATCTGCTGTACATTTTAGCCGCGCCCGCTTTGTCCCAGATCGCAGAGGCTGTATGTACCCGTGAAAGATCGGTCCCAGCACGCAAAGGATACATGCATAAAAGTAGTCTCGCGCTTGACTGCCAAGAAGGATCGGAACTCCAACCTCAATTCAGTGAGTCTCTTGGTTCTCAAAGACGCTACTGCGCCTCGTCCCTGATCTCCAAGAAACCCATGCCTGTCCATCCCATCACATGCTTGGCTTCCGTTTCATCAGGCGCATACACGGGACCGACGAGCAAGCCCATGGACCCAGCGTGGTTGAAAAAGGCTCCACCATAGCCGCGAAGTGGAGCTCGCTCGTCCAGGATTCCCTTTGCGGGCGGCGCATGCAAAGTACAGCCCCAACTCTGGCAATGTCTCGCATTAGACCCTTGCCGGCCTCATTCAGCGAGCGATATGCGTCGCACAACAATCGTCTCTGTGATGTAACGGGCGGCCCGCTGTGGGCAGATGATAATATGCTCCAGAAACCTCGTTGCCCACACCTTCTCATTGCGTCAGGTATTGGTCCAGATGTGCGTCTGGAATTGAAGTAGTCTGCAGTCTGCAGTCGTAGTAAGTATGTCATTACACAAAGTCTGATCATTGCGGAGAATATGCAGTGGCCTTCGTCCTCCCAAAAGAACCCAGGTGTCAACATCGTTGACTTTTGGACCCCACCCTTGCGAACACCCTATCAACAGGCACAGTTGTGGAGGCGCCAAACATCTGGTTCGGCGAGGAGGCCGTATACCGACGTGCCCTACCTCTCACAGCCACCATTCCATGCGCCAAGGTGATTGACACGATTCATGTCACGCCTTGGAAATCCTCCGAAGGCTCCGATACGGCGAAGGTCAGCATTCTTGCATTCCTTGGAATATCGCTCCATTATAATCGCTCGAGTTGTGGCGATTGAATCCGGGGTGCTCCTGAGTCCTCAGAGTGGATCTGTAGCTGCGAGTCAATCGAGGCCATCACACAAACATTCCAGGCCGTACTTTTCTCTCTTCCTTGCTGCAATGGTGATCAAACCTGCAGTCATCTCAGGTACTGCACGCACAGCATATACGAGGATGTAGTCAGTCGAAGAAGTGCATTGTCTAGAAGAGGCTTGATGGAAGGACCCGGCGTAGAATTGATTCGGTTTGAACGTATATGTATGCTGCATGTACGACACCTGAAAGTCGCGTACAATGTCCAGTCAATCGGGTTGATCATGAAGGCCGCCATCCATTCCCATTCACAGTGGTGTTACCATCTCTCGACACTTCGTTGACGGCGCGAAATCCGCCATGGCTCGAAGGCGCTTGAGTTTTCGCACTTTCGATCGCAACTCGCTGCGACGTCGCATCGCTCTGTGCCTCTCCATCATGAACAGGGTCGTAATTGTGCCGCTTCATCACATCGTTGGGCGAATCCTTCGGCTTGCCGCTGGCGCCGCTCCCCGCAGTATGGATCTGATCGCCTTCGATCGATTCTTTGGCATCTTGTGGGGTGAGATCGCTGAGATTTGAGGTTCCATTCGCATGAGTCGAGTGATCGCCTTCATGTGAAGCAGCATCGGTGCCGCTCGGAACCGAGTCTGCTGGTAAGGCCTCTGTTGACCGCACGCTGTCCTCGAATCCTTGTCGTGCCAACTCTCGAGCATTGCGCAGCCCTTCCTCATCTTCGCGGATCTGGTTTTCCTGCTCTTCCTTCTCGCCTAGCGCTTCGAGATCTTCCAACGGATTGCTGTCATCGTCGTCACTCTCCTCTTCTGGCTCGTCATGGCCGTAGCCGTTATCGTTCGTTGGAGAGTAAGCGGATCCGGGATCGGCGGCATCCATCAGATGGTCCATTGCGCCCAGCTCGTCGCGATTGACATCCCGCCAATGGCAGCGGGCATGCTTTCGAGTGCAGCCTGCGCATGACGTGAGGTTCTTGATGCAATCCATGCGCAGGCGTCTGCATCGATCGCAAGGTGGCAGGACGCGGTCGCCGCGAGGCAGGCCGTCCATATGGGCTTGGCATAATGGCCTGAATGGCTGACTGCTTTCAAGCGCAGGAGGAAGAGGACGACTGAAATTGTGCTTGAGCGGCGCATGACCTCCACCGTAGCTGTTGTGGCCCATGCTGGACGACGGCCGGTGTGCGTAAGAATTGGTCTGACTGCTGGAGTATGTCGGCTTGTTCGCAGAGGTCGAGTACGGGAGCGGGTCGTGAAGAAGATTCGGCGGGACAGGAGATAAAGATGATGCGTTTGAGATTGCTCTCTCGTGCGACGCGCCGGTAGTATCGCTCGGGCGAACGCCGTGAAGGTCGGCAGCTGTGACCACAGAATGGCGACTCTGCGCACGACCTTGGCCTTGATTGTGCGGGAGGCTCTCGAAGTGTCGGAGAAGCTCGGTTCTGACAGCAGCATTCGATCCGAGAGCTGGCTCGACCGTGGCAGCAGTGGCTTGCGCTGGACGGCCATTGACATCTCCGGAGTTGACAGCCACGAAGCCAGAATCGGGAGACGACGCGGAAGTCGGCGCAGTGGTGGTCTGCAGCGCATTGGCTTTCGCCGGTGTCCCGCTTCCTCCCTCTGCCCTTCTCTCCAGTATGGCAGCTCTCCTTCCTTTGAGTCGATGGCTCAGTTGTCTTGTCCGCGCAGCGACCATATCCGCCGCATTTGTGAGCTCTTTCAATTTCGCCTCCAGCACATCGCAAGTGCCCACTTCCTTCTCTTCATCCTCCCAGATCGGTAACGGTGGAATCAGCTCTTGACAACGCCCACTGTTGATGAATAAGAAGTCTTCTTCGGAGATCTGCACGCGCAACTGCTTTTGAGGATAGTAGAATTGGCAGACCCTCCTGCCCTCGGAGAATGTGCTCAATGTGAACTGGCCTGGATGTGATCGTGCGAATTCGATGACCTCGAGCCACGTGATCTGGTGCGAGGTGTCGTCGGAATTGCCAGAAGCGCCCTTTGAGTGCGAAGCTACTATCTTCGGCGGAGACTCGAAGCAGCGTTCGAAGCGCTTGATCAGGATAGGACCCAGCGGACGTGCGCCCAAGTTGGATGCCAACGACTCATGGCGGTCGAGTATATTGCCATAGGCGGATAAGAGATGTAGCAAATTTTGAAGCGTGTCGTCCTTGTTGATGAGTGGAAGGTCCTCCTGAGACTGGCGAGCGAGGTAATTGATGCTCAATTGACTGCTGGTCTTTGCAGATTTCGCCGCCGGCGCGGAGACGGCGCCCACAGAGGGACTTCGCTTGCGCTTGGCGGCGGAGGCGGAGACATCGATCGGTGTCGTCGCGGGATCCATGACTATCGCATCGTGGGGGGTGTGGGGATGAACGGGGTGGGAGGAGAGGAAGAAGAGGGAGGAGTAAGAGGAAGTGGAGGAGAGGACCCTCGGAAAGGAAAAGATGCCCTCCCAGCCGCCCGCCCCGGCGCCCCCAGTTGCGGGCGCTGGCACACACCTCCACCTTACCTAAGGTAACTCCCGTCCCCCGAACACCGCGCAGCGGAGGCGGATACTTCGCCGTCCACGAAGCGTAGTACGCGTTCTCGCTGTATCATATCCCGTGATATGAGGAGCCACGACGATAAGATAACACCATCACAGTGCACAACACCGAGAAGGCCTTTCACGAAGGAGGGGTGCTACCTTTGCTGCTCCGCCGTCTTTTCCCGTCAGCCGCTGCCTTACGTAAGCAAGTGAACTCTAAAGGTAACCTAAGGTAATGCCGGCCCGCCCACAAACGACATTCGTGGGATGTCTACCAGTTGAAACGAACATCAACCCAACATGTCAGAACGCGCAAATTTCAGAGGTGGACGCGGAGGCCGTGGCGATCGCGGAGGACGTGGAGGCGGAGATCGTGGTGGACGCGGCGGTGGCAATGCTCCGGCAGGCGATCGCAAGAAGGAAAATATTCTTGACCTCTCCAAGTATATGGACAAGGACATCAATGTGAAGTTCAACGGCGGCAGAGAAGGTGAGCGCTACGCAGACGTTGTATCCGCGAGTAGCAAGTCTGACCTCGATCGCAGTAACGGGAACTTTGAAGGGATACGATCAGCTTATGAATCTGGTTCTGGACAATGTCAAAGAAATGACAAGAGGTTGGTGCTTGTTTTGTGTATATGATGAACCATGCTGATCTTGTCTAGATGAGGAGGGCAACACAAGTTCTCGCTCTCTCGGTCTCCTCGTCGTCCGCGGCACATTACTGGTGTTGATCTCGCCACTGGATGGAAGCGAGGAGATTGCGAATCCGTTCGTGGTCCAGGATGACGATGATGAATAACGCACGGTGTTCTCGTATCCCAATTCCGACGACGATCGAAATCGTGGGCCAAATCATGTTCAGCATTGTCGAGACGGAGGCGGCAGGCACGAGCAGGGTCGAACAGCAGACCGCATGGACGTCACGGCTACCACGCCATTGATTCGAATCGAGCTCGTTGGCAATGAAGTCAAGGGTCGATCTGGCGATGCTTGCACATATTTGGTCCAACAAACTGACGCCAGTACGTATAATTTCTGGCAGGTCTAGCATGATAGATTCTTGAGCTCACGGAAAAGACATCTTGAGCCTTCCTAGAAAAATACTTCGGAATCACTCGTGACTCCATTCTCAGACACTGCAAATATGAACTTCAAGGTTCAAGCAGGTCAGGGCGGTTGTCGTGTGTAGGCGAATGCTTATTCGCATCTAGATGGGCTGACATCTGATCATCGTGAAGGCGGGAACCATTGAAGATTGACATTTGAGCTCGCTTGAGCCGCCTCAAGCAGTAAAGCGATTGCCAAACAGAGCTCGCCATCAACGGCCCACCATGTCGCGAACGCAGACGACAAACCCTCACTCGACATCACTCACCCCACCCTCCGTCATCACCAACCCACTCAACCCAGCCTCGTCCATCGCCTCAATCAGCACCTTCAGCTCCCCATACTCCAACCGTCCCTCATCCCCCACAAGCCTCAGCATTTCCACCAAACCCATCAACCCCTTCAACTCCTCCATCCTAGCCTCCTCCAACGCCTTCACCTCCGCCTCTAGCGCCAACACACCTTGTCGAAATACCTTCCCACTAAACACTTTCTTCTCATGATCCATCCCTACATCTTCCACCGCATCAGCACCTGATCTCTTGAGATCACGCAGAAGCTCATCGCAGCTTCCAGGTAACACCACAGGCTGGACATCCGGGTCGGAATAGATTGCCGCGAGGGCTCGGTGTCGAAGCGGGAGGGACTCAAGGATGTGGATGAGAGCTCTGGTGAGGAGTTCTGGGCTCGGTGAGTCGGCTGCAAGGGTAGAAAAGTCATGCGAGGGGAGGGCTTTGAGGTAGTTCATCCAGAAGGTGAGTTCGGTTTCGATTATGTCGTTGAGGGTGTCGAGGTTCTTCATGGCATTGGGGGCGTTTTGTGGTGGAGGTAAGGGTGGTTTGGGAGTTTTCTTTTTGGAGGGCTTTGCTTTGCTTGTGGTTGCAAGGGTTTGGAGTGAACGCCGAGTTGGTTTTGCTGTTGGCTTGGGTTTTGCGGCCGCCCTAACTGCTGGCTTTGGTGGCATAGCTGCTGTAGTGGGCTGTGGAGTTTCGTTGTGCAGAGCTGGTCAAGCTTCGGCAGTAGACTACAGTGACATGTGTGCGTACTGAAGTGCCGTGCACAAGCCACGCTGAGCATGATCCGATTTTGACATTCCTTGCAAGCTTCATGTGACAGCGATCTCAAGCGCTAGCGTCGGCAGAGTGAATGAGACTGTCAGAGTATAAGTTTTACACGATTCCAGATGTGAAGTGGATATCTCGAAAATGAAAATGTATTTTTCACATGGCATCCTGTAAGTTCCAAGTATATGACAGTCCCATCCTATGTTATTTCGTGCTAGTCTGGTCCCATCGTCTTCTGTGCGTGCTCCAATCCTTGATGCTTCTGTCATTCATCTTCGCTCAAACCTTCGGCCAGCTATCGTGGTTCTTTTCATCATTGCTGAGCCGTTTGCTCCCCTGATGTGTCGTCGAACCAAGTTGAGTGGCCCTTTCGCCTGACTTGCCTTCCCGAACGATTGCTCTCGGATCGATGCCCGACCACCAAAAAGCTTACCGAAAATAGTCGTGACCATCTCCGTTCCCTCACAGCATTCCCATCATGACCAGCATATGTTTTGCAATCTTGTTATTCGTCGTCGCATCTCTCGGTACCTCATGGGCGCCTGCATGCTCAATGACCAACCGATCATACGCATTCTCATGCATCGAAGCTAGAGTTCTCGCCTGCCGAACATACGGATCTGCACTCCCCATCACATGCAAGACCGGAATCTGGAGTTTCACCGCCGGCGTAGTCAGCGAGTGGTAGCGTCTCAGCCAGACAGGCTCGCTGACGGTATCCGGATTGTTGAGTATGAACTCCTTGCCCGACTGCAACAGCTCCAGTTCGCCGGCGAACTCACTCCGCGGATCCTTTCCCGAAGCTGCGATATCTTCCCAGACTTCCTTGCCACTCAAGTCGTCGGCGTTGAAGGGTAGTGATGCGCCGATGAAGACTCCGAAGCGGAATGGTGGTTTGGTGTTGGCCTTTTGTCGCTCGAACATGAGCGAAGTGGCAACGCAGCAGCCTTGGGAGAAGCCTAGGATACCGTCGAAGGGTCCTTCGTCTTCGATGATGCTTTCAATCAGGTCGACAGCGTCGGCGACGTCTTCTGGGATGGGAGATTTGTAGAAGGCGAGGTAGGGAGGTGGATAGATCTGCTTGATGCGATCTAGAAAAGGTCAGGTCTGATAAGAGTGAAAGCCGCAAGGAAGAGGGTTGCTTACCATCCGGCGGCTCGCAGTCTATGACTCCATCGTAGAAGTCAAATTCATGTCCGTAGCTCTTCAGAACGCTGGTGATCTGGTTCGTTTGCGCTTCGAACATCTGTGCGTTGCCGCCGACGCCGTGGAGACAGAGGAGCTTCATGATTGCTGGAGGTGTATGCGGAGAGCTTGAGGGACTGTCGAGTATAGTTGAGTTTGTGGTTAAGATTGTGGTTGTAAATATGGTTGTGAGGGTTGTTGAATGCTTTGTGATCAACTCAAGCGGTAGGGTATTCGATTTTTATATCGCTTACCTTGAACTCTCAGCCCTCGTCAAAGGCTAGGGGGATAGACATCGTCAACGCTATCCTCTAGATTAGTGCCCAGACACTGCCAAGGCTATTGCCATGTCGTCGTCAAAGCTACGACCAGTCGTTGTCGAGGCGAGTGGCCAGACGTCGATCGCTCGGCGTATATAAGCCCACTCGGAGCATTTACCATATGAAAGGAACACTTTGGATCTTCATCTAGAAGAACGTAGTGGGTCGATATAGCGAGACTAATCGATGGTGACGAATAATTTATGTTCTGCGTCGCGTGGTGTCCCATCGGCCTCCAGGGGTGGAATCGGGTTGGGAGAGGAATCTCGTGACGGGTGCGGCTCCGGCGATGATAGCTCTCACCGATCTTTGGCGCTATCTGGAGCGCCTTTTCGACGGCGACTAGGACCTCTATTCTGCGGCTTCAGTGTGTTTCATGGACACACAAGTGGACGTTCGGTTTAGCATAAAACCCATTTGATGGGTGGGCCTTCCGTGTATGCCTTATTGGACCCTCTGGACATCACCCACACGAGACTCAGCCCTACCAGCACTAAATGTCGCCATCCGGGGGGGGGGGGGGGGGGGGGGT
>JYJE01000636.1:114988-161324 GCA_000983655.1 Zymoseptoria brevis
CCTGGGGTCTTATCGCTCGTCCAGACCCCTTTCGGACGCGAGCAAGTACCTGGATGAACGGAAAGCTCTTGTCCATGCCGCCGTCGACGAGTCGAGTTTGGCCGCTGGATATGACAATGGACTCTTAGCGCCAGTTCAAAGCGCAAGGACCATGGCATCGGATAGTCGACTAATTCGCAGATCACATCTGCTGCGTAGGCGTCGGAGCCCATCTCTTCCTTCGATTGTGCGGCCGCACCGGACTTTGATGAAAATGAGCACCCGTTTCCCAGGTGGACTCCAGACGTTTCATGCTTGGCGAGAATGTACCAGGCGTCTTCTAGCTGCGTGACTTCTTAAGTCGACACTTTTCATGGTGGACAGCCATCCATCGAAGTCGCTGTGTTTCCCAGTCTGTATTCAGCGCGGACAATACCTTTGAGAAATTCTCCGATGCAGATTTTGTGCCTTGCCTCATGCGAGAGCGATAGAATGTAGTCTTGATGGCCAAGGAGTACAAGACGGCTCCGAAGACGTGTGAACTTACGGTGAGAATAGAGCCATTCGTTGGAGGAGGTGTTACTTGGACAGTTTTCCGCCAACTCATACATTCCTCAAGCTTCGGATTCGCATTCGGGTAGCTCGCACAAATCCCAGTATAACATGACGGGGCGTGTGATCTACAGCACCTCGCTCGTTACGCCATATTCGCGAGTCGGGCAAAGTGACGCGCAGGACGAGTTACCATTCATATTCACGTTCCTCCTATTCTCCGGACATTCAGCTCTCCGGCGGTACACATGCGCCAGCTCAAGCGACGACTGTAGAGGCCGCCCTTGCGGAGCGTCATCCGCAGGCATAAGGAACCCCACGATACTCGGACCCGACACCACACTCGTTGCAGACTCGACCGCATTCACTCCTTCACAATGGCGACCGCCACGACTGCGCGCCCGTCAAATCCTTTGCGCGCGCGCCGCGACGGTCCTCGACTCAACCATGTCTCCACCAAGCGAGCCGCGACTACCGACACCAACGGCGACACGAGTACCAAGAGACGGAAGCTCGAAGAGCCGTATGTCAAGACACAAGATTTCTATTTGAAGAAGTTCGCCGGGAGGCCGCCCTCTCTCGTTGTGCACCTCCACCAAAACTACTTCAAGTTCGACGGCCAGGATGGCAGCTTTCCATTGGACTCCCCCATGCGGTTCTTCCTCACCCACCTCAGAAACAAGACTGTTCCGCACCAGATGCTGGAGGAGCTGTTCATGAACAACGTTCCGTTCTACGATGGATGTCTCATTGTTGAGGTGCATAATCATCGTCAAGAGAATGGCAAGGACCGAGCGCGCAGCGAGACTGCAGCTGGCGATCAAGTCAGATACTCCATGCACAACTACACGAGCTATATTACACCATCACCATTTGCGCCATACCCCAAAAAGGCCGCGGAAACAGAAGCGGCGGACAAGGTCGAGGCAGAGTTGGCGGAGAGTTCGGAGAAGAGCAAGCCGAAAGGAAAAGGCAACGAGGGCCCGCATATTGTTACCCTGGTCTTGGAGCCGACAGAACTGTCGCGGCATGCTGAGATTGAGATTTTGGCGCGGACGCCGGCTTCGGAAATGAAAAGTGCAAAAAGGAGTGCAGATGGGGCAACACCCTCAGGTGGACAACCACCGACACCACACCTTTCCGTACCTCCAACACCTCTCATCGGCGCAAATCGATCATCTCCTGGTCAGGAGAATAAGATGTGTCTTGAGCCGGAGGACTTGTATCACTTCCAGGCAGAAGTCCTCCTTATGACGGAGGCACCTCTCTTGTTGGAACCCCTAAACAACCATAAGGCGTTGGATGTGCTTGCTCACCCACTGCACAGCGCCGTACCGCCGTCACCAAAGACTCGAAAGAGGACCACAGCAGAGATGGCGGCGGACGATGCCCAAGCTGCAGAGGCAGAGCGGAGAATGCTGATCATGGACGAGCGAGTTAAGCCATCCGCCCGATCAGGTGCCGGTACCAACACGGGCGACAATGCAGGCGCTGCATCGACTCTTGGATTTTCGAGGTTCAAGACGCTGACGATGGTCCGTGAGAGGCTGGAAGAACAGGAGAGAGTGAAGAAGGATGAAGAAGCGCAGGCCGCCGCGCAACGGAAGGCCCAAGAGGAAGCGCACGCGGCGCAGCAACAGAAGATTGTAGCGCAGCAAGAGCATTCCCGCAAGCTGATGAATCAACGGCAACAACTCGCCCGACAACAACAACAGCAGCAGGACCAGCGTAATCAACAGGCCCTCCACGCCCAGCAGGCTGCGATGATGGCTCAACATGCACAGAACCACCCTCAGCAGAATGCCATGATGATGAACCAGCAGCAGCTCAACTTCCAGCAACAGCAACAAGCGGCAATGGCGCAGGCGAGCCCAGTTGTGCGAAATCATACGCCGATGATGCAGAACTCCTCCCCAATGATGCAGCAGAACGGGTTCCCGATGACAGCCACTTCCAGCCAGCAGGGTATTGGCAGTCCTCAGCGACCGACTTCTGCTGCGATACCCAATGGCAATCTCATGGCAAGGCAAGTGAGCCAACAGCAACATGCTAGTCGGAATGGAACCCCACAGATGCAGCAAGGTACTCCGAACATGGCGAGTGTCATGCCGAACGGAACTAGGCAGGTATCTCAAACGCCGCGTATGCCACTCGCAAGTCCAGGCCCTGGCACGCCTGGCGGTGTGAATATGCAGACTCCCCAGCAAGCGGGCATGACTCCCGAACAATGGGGAATGCTTCAAGCTCAGCAACGACACATGGCGGCGAGTCAAGGCGGCGCCATGCAGGCGGGTTCTCCTGGTCAGAATGTTGGTCAAATGGCAATGACAGCCGAGCAGATTCAAAATATCCGTCAACAACATGCTATGCGGCAGCAGCAGGTGATGGCTCAGGCTCAGGCCGCAGGCCAGCTAAATCCGAACGACCCTCGTAATGCTGCGATGATAGCGCAGCGCCAGGCCATGATGGTGCAGCAACAGCAACAAACCCAAATGAGGCAGCGCATGCTGCAGCAACAACAGCAGCAGCAGCAGCAGCAGCAGCAGCAAGGCATGCCACAACAGCAGCTCAATCTAGGCCAAGCCGGCAGTCCTCAAGGCGTCATGCAGGGCACACCCAACATGAATCAAGCCCAGCTCCAACAGAACGGCAACGGCGCCGTCAACGGCGATGGCACCCAGGGACAGCCACAACAGCAGTTGACGGCCCAACAGCAACAACACCGCGCGATGCAAATCCGCTCCGCTCAAGCTCAACTCCAGCAGCTCTCCGCCCAATACAACGGCTACCAAAACATCCCTCCAAATGTCATCGCCGCTTTGCCACCCGCCGCACAAGGTCTCCTCCGCGGCCAACACGCTCGTCAACAAGCGGCTCGCACGCAAGCCATGGCGATGAAAGCCCAGCAAGCGCAGAGCGCAGGCCAGGCGGTCGTCGGTACCAGCGGTGGCAATCCGGAGTACATGGCGACGTTGAGGAATCATCAGGCGTTTTTGGCGATGCAGCAGGCGCAGCAGCAGGGTGGCATGGCGAATGGTGGGATGGTCAACGGCGGAGGGCAGCAGCAATTTGGCGGTGGTAATGGGCAGAATGGAGATCAGTTAGCTCCGCACTTTGCGGCGATGCAACATTCTTTACAGAGAGGTAACGGGCAGGGTGGGAATATGCAGTAATGATGGTGTGGGCTGAGATGCGTGGACGATACCCTGGGTGGCTTCGAGCGAAGTGAGCTTTTGGAGTCAAGTAGAGCATTGCTTGGTGCTATATCAGTGTAGGATGGATACGAATATCATTCTGGTTGGACATGCTGATAACTGTCATTCTCTCAGGACGCACTCGATGGGCCTGTCATCGCTTTTCGAAGTACCCTGCAAGGCTAGAACGGCGGCATTTCTCCATCATGACCTGCTACTTCGGGATAGGGTGAACGATTCGGACAACTAAAGTCGACTTGCTGAGACATCGTGCTTCAACTTCCAACTCTCGAGATCTTGCTCGAAGGTACGAAGACACTGTGTCAGTGTTCCCTTTCTCAGGGCGCAGGACAGTCGTCCGTGTTCTGCTCCCGCGTCGTGTGTTGTCCAAACCATCGTCTTTGTCCGCGCAAGCCTCCACAACAAACGACCGCGTCGTCTGCCGTTCAAGTTCTCGCCTTTATCCGCACAAGCCTCCGCAGCCAAGCTCAAAAGCTCAGAAACGATGGCCTGTCAAGAAAGAAGAATAGTCAGCACAGGGCAGGCCTTGGGCCGCCTGCCACGGCCACAAGTAGTAACGGTGTGTAAAAGGAGTGAAGGGGCAGCGAGTGTCTTGACCACCGGCCTTGGCCCCCAAAGCCGAGTCCGAAGACCAGACAGAGAAGGCCGGCCCGGACGGAGTACTCGGTAACCAAACTCGCTGAGAGCCAGACCGTGAAGTTGGTCGCGGGCAACAGCACCCCGTGTCAGTTGCTGAAATGCCCCAGACACGGGTTGTTGCTCCGGTGCTTGACATGCTTTGCCAGTTGTGTGGTGTAGGGAGAAGATCGAGACGAGGCGAAGCTCGCTCACCGTGCGCTGCACCGCCGAGTGGCAACGTACTCGATATCTCTCCTGCCAACAGTGGTGACACGTGGAGTTGTGAGCTCTGGACGGATCGGCGGAATGCTAGAGCGCTCGAGATACTGTTCGGTTGCTCTGGTGGACATGCATAGCCGGTATTGGGGAAGTGAAGAGGAGGTCGGAGGGTGAAGGGTGAAGGTCATTCAGTGTTTGTGCGAAGGATTGGAACTTATCTTCCGCCTTCCGAAGGCGCCGGCGGCCAGCAGTCTGGTCTGTCGTCAGTTCAGTTCAGTACAGCTCTGCGTGATTGTCGTGAGTAGACTAACCTTGAATGTTGTCGAGCGAGTGTCTTGGGGTGTCGAAGTTGTCGTTGTGGAAGATGGAAGAAGATGAAGATGGAAGAGAAGAAGATGAAGAAAACGTCGAGGGAAGAAGCGGACGGGCTACGGGTGGCTTGTTGACTCAGTGCATAGCCTCAATGCAGCGTTTGTCGCGGGCCGGGAAAGTTCTGCGCTCAAGACAACGTATCACTCTGGCTGGACTGCGCTTATGACGAATGGGACGTTGAAGCGTGTTTGCGCAAGCCTCCGCAGCCAAGCCTATGAGCCTAGAAACGATGGCCTGTAAGGAAGAAGAAGTCAGCAGTGGGCAGGCCTTGAGCCGCCTGCCACGGCCTCAAGTAATAGTGTATGAACGAAGTGGTGAAGAATTGAAGGGGAAAGAACATATGGCTAGCATCTCACCCATCGGCCACACCCTCAAGCCCAGCCCAGCGGGGGAATCGCTCAAAGAGCGTCCTTCAGCAGCCAGTTAATTTGACGACGACTCTTTGGACGGAGGAGGCGCAAGGCCGGTATCCCGAGCCACCTTGCGCGCACCGTCGAGCAGCAACCACCTAGTGTCTCTCCTGCCGACAGTTGTGAGCCGTGATGGTCCGAAACCTCTTGACGAAATCAGCGAAGTGCTAGAGCGCTCGAGACACTAGATACCTGCTCCGATGGACAATCTGCGTCGCCGTTCTTGTGAAGTGAAGTGATGGTGGAATGACGAAGGACATGGAGCGAAGGAAAATGGAGAGTTGGCTAGCATGTCACCCATCGGCAAAAACCCTCAACCCCAGCTCGGCGGTGGAATCGCTCGGCGAAGAGCGTCCTTTCCGCAGCCAGTTATTTTGACGACGACTTTCTGGACGGGTAGACGCAAGGCCGGTAGCCCGCCCACCTTGCGCTGCACCGCCAAGTAACAACCACCCAGTATCTCTCCCGCCGACAGTGGTGAGGCGTGATGGCTCGAGACCTCTTGACGGCCCATCGGAATGCTAGAGCGCTCGAGATACTGGTCGGTTGCTCCGATGGACAACATGCATTGCCGGTGTTTGGGAAGTGGAGTGTGAAGGAGGGGGTGGGTTGGGATAGGTGGTTTGCCGCGGTCGTCGACGACTCGATTTGATGCCAATGGCGGTGGGAGCGTATAGAAAGTCAGTCTGGACAAGAGTTATTATCGTAAATCTCTGCACATGAGTTGCGCAAGCAAAACGGACCTTGATGTAGGCTCTCGAAGGATTGGTCTTGGGTGTCCGCGTTGGTGAGATGGACATGGTGGTGTAGGCTCGAGCTGGTGCAGAGAGAGAGAGAGAGAGAGAGAGAGAGAGGGGGGGGGGGAGAGAAAGACGGGAGGGAGAAAGGGAAGAAAACGGTCATCAAGTGCGGGCCGCTGGTGGCCGAATTGCAGCTTGCAGGGTTGTGCAAGTGAAGTGCATGCAGCGTTTGTAGTGGGCCAAATTCACGTCTCGATCATTTTGCTGGCTGCCTCTGCGCCTTTCCTCCTTCACGTACGGTACGCAAGACCACCATCGCCGACTTGACTCAACTCGATTCAAGACAGTCGAACGACCATGGCAAGTCTTGGGAATACGCGCAAGCCCGAAGGCATCAGCAAGAGCAAGTTCAAGTGGGACTCAAATGCGAAGGGCAAGGCGAAAGGAAAATCGAGAGCACCGCCCACGGGCACTCCGCCGGTCACCCACGCTATCAGGATCGACGAGCCCGAGGTATGAGGCATTGAAAGAACTGGGCGTTGCTGCGCATGATCCTGACGAGTCGTAGACGCAAGATCAAGGCCCCCAATGCCTTTGGAACATCATCGAGCCGATTGGTATCTCAACGATCGAACAGTCGACGAGGGCCTCATCAAAGCCTGCTTCGCATTCGCAGATATCGTCGTTTCAAAAGTTGCCATCGCAGCATTGCTGAGATCTGGCGGCGTCCTACCAATACTCGACAGATTCCTCAAGGACGTCCGTCACCAAAAACTCGAGCATGCAATGAGCAGCCTTGTTCTCCAGTGGTCGCCAGACCTGTGTCGCACTATAGCGGACGATGCGATGCGCCTCGACCGTGGAAGATTCAAGCACCAGAACGGCGCACGGGTTCTCTGCGCGCGGTATGCCTGGATTCCGGCGAACAAGAATCAGGACACATTCATCAACGATTTCAACTCGGATGAGTCAAAGCCGGAGACCATCTTATCCGTGTGCGCGGCCGTGTTGATGAGATTCATGGAAGATGTCAAGTCCGAACCTGTCCATGGATTCTTCGCCATTCTGCTTCAAAGCAAGCTTGTCATGCCAATGCATGTCGAGCTCCGCGAGCGGTGGGCGGCACACTTCACTCTCCCGTTGCCTTTCTTCTGTCACAACCAAGAGGATGAGGATGCGAAACTCGGCAAGATCAAGGAGACAGGCCGGAATGCCAAAATCGTGTTCGAACTCGGCAACCTGACGGCGCAGGAAGAAATTATCTTTCGACGCGCAAGCGACACCATGGTATCAGATCGACCCATGACTCTCAACAACCTTTCGTCGATTTTCGTTTACCGCAACGCACATGAGCTGGTGCGATACCACAAAGCACGCATTAGCGACTTCAAGAACGTCGATGTAAAGAGGAGTGAAGTCCTCGGGAGCGACTCATCCAAAGAACGCCCGCGGACGATGATGCCAAAGAGAACAGAAGAGTCGATTCCGGACGACGAAACATCGAAAGCCAAGCGCATGATCGCCGCATTGCAAGCGTCTGTTCTCGACAATAACTCGGCAGCTCCAACGCCCTCACCGTTGCCTGTCAGCACCTTTCGCAATACCATCGAGCCTGGCACCTCTCATGCCACTGTCCAGGCCGCTGAAGACCGGGAGGCTGGACACCAGGAGGCTGTAGATCAGGAGGGCGCCGGCAACCAGAGTCTGCCTAGAGCCGAGGAGATTGAGATTGAGATGCTCCTGAAGCTCGATGAAGTGAGTATGACGAGGATTCAGGAGCTCGAATGGTCCAACAAGCAAGCGGCGACCAGAGCAGCCAGTGATCGAGCGAGGTACCAGGCCCTCGCCAGCAAGCACAGCGGTTTGAACGGGCGTTGAGAAATGGAAGCTGAACGGTAACTCGAGAATTGGACAGGCAACTTGAGCGCGGCGTTTCGGGTGAATTGGGCGGTGCGATAACACGCGGTGTGATTTGTTTTACCGAATTGCGGAGAATAACATGATCCCGAGAAGTAGTCCGAGTCAACGTGGGGTCTAGATAGCTTTGTAAGGCTTTTCCACGTTTCGCTGAAGTGTCGCTCTCCAGTTGTCGCTCTCTGTTTGCGAGAGATATTCAGGCAACCATCTCGAGGCCAGACTGTTGCATCAATTAACCGCTAGGGAGAGGCGGAAGTAGTATCGGAGGGGTCGCTTCCCGGTCACAAGAGAGAGACTCGAGCAATGAGATCGAGGCCAGACAGTTGTATCAATCGACCGCTAGGGAGAGGCGGAAGTAGTGTCAGAGGGGTCACTCTCCGATAGCGAGAGATATTCAGGCAACCACCTCGAGGCTAGACCTTCGCAACAATTAAACGCTAGGGACAGGCGGGAGGAGTGTCGGAGGAGTGTCGCTCCCGGTTGCAAGAGAGACTCACGCAATCAAATCGATGCCAGACAAACGTATTAATAGGCCACTCAGGAGACGGGGCCGGAATGTCGCTCCCCATTTGCGCGCGAGACTCGAGCAACCAAATCGAGGGCAGACCGTTGTATTGATCGAATGCTAGGGAGAGGCGGGTGGCATGTCGCTCCTCGGTTGCGAGAGGAGCTCAAGCAATCCCGTCGAGGCCAGAGAAGTGTATCAATCGACCGCTTGGGAGAGGCGACTGGAGTGTCCCTCCATGCTGCGAGAGAAAGACTTCAGCAATCATTCCGAGGCCGGACATTCGAACAAGTCGTTGTTTGCGGAGAGGTGAGACGTCGCTCTCCAGTTGCAAGAGGTATTTTAAGCGATTACCACGGCCAGACTATTGCATCAATCGGTCCATCGAGCGAGGTCTGCTCGAATTTCGTCATCGAAACTTCGTCCCGTGCCGTCCGATGCCGGCCAGGCAGTTCAATACTGGACCATCCAGTGGCATGGTCTACGGAGAGACGAGGTCAAAGATGCAGTGTGAGCAAAGCACAAGCGGGATCGAGTGCTGAAGCTCCACATGGCCGGAAAGGGGCCGCTCTTGGTGGACTCAGGACTGAAGGACCAGAGCATCGAGGAGAAGATGTCCTTGTCAAAATAGGAGACGATGACCTTGTCATAATGCACCAAAGGCTGAAAGCCTTCGGGAGAGGAAGACGGTCACCGCCAGCACATGGTGTTCAGAGAAATCTCGGCGGCAGAGGGAGGCACCAAGTCGACGACGGGGACCACATGAACCAGAAGCTACGCAGCGATTCAGATGCAGGTCGAGCAGATTTGTCTGGCATGCCAGATCAATTGAGCGATTTGATGCTGGAAATTCGTTGCGAGTTTGCAAATCCGTTCGGCCGCCACAGCCGCAGGCCAGTCTGTGGGTTTTGAAAGCAGAAGGCCAGACGGATGGGGCTGGTGACGAAACAAAGACAAGTTTGAATGTGCATGGTCGGATTTCCCCTTTCGAGTGAAGCTGCATAGCTTGGGATGATATCCTGGCCTCCTTACGGCAGCATGATGTGAGAATTCATACCTGGCCTGGAGTCTAGACTCCCGTCGCCCAGGAAGGACCCATGCGATTGCCTTGGAAACCGTCCCTCGGAATGCTATCGTGATTGTGGAGCGGTATATTGTCGATAGGAGCGAGACCAATTCGCTTGTGAGATTCCCGCGCCCACAATGCCTGTGCTTGATCGTAGGCCACAGCGGATGCATTATACATCGGCTGAGCCTATTGCGCTGTGTAGTAATGCTTGATAGAAGGTCAAAAGCACCCTTCGTGCCTCATAAGATCGTGAACCCCCTCATTCGAAGAAAAGTCGTGGGACTTCCGGCGTCGGATCGTCAAGTGAATCCGGAAAGTCCAAACCGCCAAGTGAATGTTCTGGCGTTTGTAGTGGGGCTCACAGAGCAGACTTGTTCTCATTCCCTGGTCCACACTCTCTCTTCTCTTCATCAACCTCAACGACCGCGAAACACACTGCATCGACCTTTCGCTACACCAACAGCGAACATGCCGGGTGGAAAGCGAAGGCGCACCCAGGCTGCGAATGCAGTTCCTGCGCAACCCAAGTCCAGCATCCATGAGCGTGACATAGCCGGAGTCGACGTAAGTACTCTCCAGTTGTGCGCAGACGGTATGAACATGTTGGACGCAGGACATGCTAACACTCCTCAGCCCGAGAACCTCACCTACACTCTGCTTTGGCATATCGCCACGCCACCACTCAAATCTCCAGTCATCCGATTGCCGGCCATCGATACGAATATTATTCACGAGCAGATGCACGCCACTGGCTTCGAGCCTTCCGAAGAAAAGATCCTCCTCTTGCTTCGCTCCGGTACCGTCTTGCCGCTGCTGTTCGCCTTCGCGAAAGACTGCAAGCGTCATGGCATTGCTGGCGCATTTGGAACTTTGATGCATGTCGAGCAGGTTGAGACAATCCAGCGCATCGGTCAAGCGGCCGTGGAGATATCGCAAGGTGAAGAGGGAGATGATGAAGTCGTGAATCTGTTCGCGCGCCATACGTGGTTGCTCGCCAACAAGACCCATGACGTTCTGATCAACACTTTCGGCGCGAGCGCAGACCGCCCGCAGGTCATCTTGGCCATTTGCGCGGCAGTACTGCTGACCCTGATGAATGACCTGGTGTCTCAACCTGATGGCTTCTTCTCTCTCCTTCTCAAGAGCGACTTGGCTTGGCCCATGGACGCCGACTGTCGTTGCAAGTGGGAGAAGCTCTTTCTCCTGCCGATAAATCAGACCGGTATTCGACTCCCGGACGTACCACTCCACCCGCCAATCTTCAAGATCGGTCCGTTCACGCCCAAGGAGGAGATTATCCACCAGCGGGCGTGTGAGTATTTGGTCTACATCGGACCGTTACCCCTCAGCAGCTTGGCCCGTCTGTTCGTTTACCGCAATGGTTTCGAGCTGCTTCAGCACCATCAGGCCAATGAGGAGGAATATGCGAAGGTCAAAGTGGTCCAGCGCAAATTGGAAGGTCAAGATGAGAGCTGGAACGCTGGAAGAGGGTGGCAGCTGATGATGCCGTCTACTACACCCGCAAGCATCGATCGGCAATGGCTGGCCAGGTACCAGATGCTCGCGCTCCAAGCTTCGATCCTCGAGGTTGCGCCAGACGGCGAGGAAGAGTCCTTCCCTCAGATTTGCGCTCGACTTGCCGCCAAGAAGATAGAGTACGACGAGCAAGTCAAAGAGCAAGCTCGGCAAGACAAGGTCATGGCCATGCAGCGGACGCACAAAGGAAGAGTCCAAACGCTGAAGAAGCGACTTGATGGCCTGATCGAGGCCAAGAAGATCCAAGCTTATGAGGAATGCGCGGCCGCCGATGATCAATACGCGGCCACCCAGCTCGTAGAAGCTGCGCGGCTCCGGGGTCTTCTAAAGGAAGCTCAGGCTCGAAACGCTGATTTGAGAGCGAAGCTTGCGCAATCCAACGAGATTCTGAACACACTAGAATCCCAGGAGATTATGAAGTCGATGGAGGACCAGGATTATGTGCTCGAGCACCATTCGGGCATTGCCAACAACAGCGATGGAGACACTGAGGTTTCGCCACCCGAGACGGAAGGTCCGCAGTACGTCGAGCGTGGGTGAAAGTCGTAGGGCGAGTCGGTAGATAAGAGTGAGTGCGAACGGCGCGGTGTAGTCTGTGATGGAGTGTTGCGAGATCGTCCGAGAGTTTGCAGTCAACTGTATCCGAGCCGAAGAAGCGAATTGTTGTGTTCCATTCGAGAACGAAATGCATGTTCGAGATTCAAGAAGCTTCTCGATTTTCCAGAGCTCTGCAATCGCGTGGTGATGTTCACACCGTCCCGTGTTCGCAGGACCTTCGAGTGGCGACTCATCAGCAGTATCAAGGGATACATGTAGAACCTACCAATGTCGACAATACACATTGCCTACTCTCAGCAGCTGTCGGCGTGCCATCGCGTTCCTGGCTGCTGATCGTGGAGAGTCTTCATGTGGCAGCGGTGGTGGCAGCATCGTGTAAGCCTTTGACCAAAGTAACGACAATGCATCAAATGTCAGATACTCAAGCGAAACGTCGGAGGGTCCATCGTTGTCGAGAGGCGGATGGCAATATGATGTCGAAACGCGAGGTGAAGTGAAGAAGTGAGGTCAAGGTGAAAGTCCACCACATCTTGGCAAGGGCGGGCTGATCGCCCCAACTCCACGCGAGCGATCGCAGACGCCACGAGTTTATAATTATGCTGACCCAGTCCAGCCAGGAACCAGCTGTCAAAGATTTCCCATTGCCTCACCCATCCCACCTGCAACTCAGTTCACAACCCTCCCACCACCTGCCCAACCCACCGCTCCAATGATCTACACCACCCAAATCGTCCGCCTCGACGGCCTCACCCTCGTAGCCTCCGTCGACGACGCCCAAGCCTCCGACCTCGCCGAACTCAAAGGCAACATCCGACAAGTCATCAAAAAACTGACCCCCAACTCGGAACCGCGAGCATCTCTCGAAAGCGCCAATTACACCATCCAGTCAGTAAAAAAACCCATCCTGTCCCTCCCACCACATCTCCCCCACCACTAACGCGGAATCGAATCTCGCAAACAGCTACGTCCTCGCCGACACAATCGCCTACCTAGCCATAACCGAACGCTCCTACCCCAAAAAGCTCGCCCTGACCTACCTCGAAGACGTCCGCGCCGAGTTCCAAACCTCGTACAATCGCGATGCATACCTCGACCCGCAATTGCGACCCTACGCGTACGGAGAATTCGATCGCTTCATCGAGAGGACGAAGAAGACGTATCAGGATAGTCGGGCCACGGACAATTTGGGTCGCTTGAACGACGAGTTGAAAGATGTGACGCAAGTCATGACGAAGAATATCGAGGATTTGCTGTATCGGGGGGACTCGTTGGAGAAGATGGGGGATATGAGTTCAAGGTTGAGGGAGGATAGTGCAAAGTATAAGAGGGCGGCGGTGCGGATTAATTGGGAATTGTTGCTCAAACAATATGGACCGTTTGCGGGGTTGGGATTGGTGATTTTGTTGTTGTTGGTGTGGAGGTTTTGGTGATTTGTGGTGGATGTGGTGGAATGAGGAAGGGGGGTTTTTGGCATGACGGGTATTGTTCCGCCAGGTTTTAGCGCAGGCGTTTTCTTGGGGTTTATACAGAACAGAGCATTTTATTACAATGGGGCGTTTTCTGGTTCGAATTCTGCGACACCCGGATTCGAGTGCTTCGCAAACAGCCTTCTCATTGAGTTTGTTTGAACATGCATACGCCCTGCACGAGATCGTGTCTCACGTCGTTTCCCAGGCCCCCCCCCCCCTTGCATTTCGGAATTTTGACACCTCTCCAATCGTCCAAGTCCCATGGATTTCACTCCACTTCACTTCAACAAGACCACAGAAACCACAAGACCAGGCAGTCTTGCGTCGACAGGTTGAAATGTTGATCCTAACAATCTTCTTCCTACTCCTCCTCTGCGCCCTCTTCATCCTTCTCCTCAGATCGCTCACCACGCGGGATGCTACGCCGAACTAGTACGATTCTCTGCCCTGGCTTTCAACTCCAAAAGCGACAGACAACTGACATGCCCGCAACAGCGCATCAATCATGGAAGCCGGTTACGTGGTGCATCCCTCCCACCACTTGCATACTCATAACCACCACATCCAACCCACAACCTAAACCAACCATCCTCCAGTCAACGCACTCAGCACACTCTCCCTCTTCCCACACATCTCCTCCCACTCCCCTTCAACTTCACTCAAGACCGTCACCGCTCCACCCGCTCCGACTTTCCAAACCCCATCATCCCCTCCCTCCTCCTCCTCCTCCTCCTCATCCTCGCCCCTCGCGCGGTCGTCCCTCCCCACTCCCCAGCGATACGCCGTCCTAATAACAACCGAAAAGTCCCCTCCGCCACCAACATCCAGATACCCAATCACACCCGCATACAATCCTCTCGGTTTTCCCTCCTCAATTTCCTGCAAGAGTTCGCAGGACCGTTTTTTCGGAGCGCCGGTCATGCTTCCCGGAGGGAGGGAGGCGGCGAGCACACTGATGCCGGATGTGCTGTTCGGACCACCTGGCGGCGGGGAGAGAGTGCCCTCAATGACGGAGACGAGTTGATAGACGGAGGTGTATTCTTCGACCGACATGAGTTTGGGAACGTGGACTGCTGTGACTCTGTTTCAATGTCAGTGAGGCGTCAGACGAGGGGAGGGGAGGAGAAGAACGAACCCATCAACCCCACTCAAATCATGCCGGATCAGATCCACAATCATCAAATTCTCCGCCCTCTCCTTTGGACTCGCCAGAATTTCCTCCGCCTTCTTCCTCGTCATGCCCGGGACTTTCTTGACTGTTCCCTTGATGGGTCGAAATTGGCACTCCCCCGTGCGGGACCAGGAGAGGAAACGTTCGGGGCTGGAACTCACGACCGAGAGAGAAGGGCCAGTGGTGGGGGCTTGGAAGTGGAGGTAAGCGGCGAAAGGGGCGGGATTGCGGGTTCGGAGGCGTGTGTAAAGGGACCAGGCGGAGGAGGAGGAGGTGGAGAGGGCGGTTTGATCGGTTAGGCAGAGTTCGTAGGAGGAGCCGGCGCGGAGGTGGGATTGGCAGGTGCGGACTTTTGCGCAGTAGGTTGATTTTTGGGGGGCGTGGAGGATGGTGAGGGGGTGGTCGGTGGTGATTGGTGGAAGTGGGGTGTCTTCTTTTGTGTTGAGATGCTCTTGTAGAGTGCTTTCGGTATTGTCCAGCCAGGGGGAGTCGGTGCAGCGCAAGGATTGAACGTATACAGACTGCTCCTTGTGGTCAATGACGATGCTTCGCTCGGTGAAAACGAACCAGACATCCGGTCGATCGGCGTGAGCACCACGGGGTCGAACGTCGATAGTTTCCAGACCAGCTTCGTACGACACGTATCCAATTGGGCCGCCCCAGAATGGGATATGTTCCGGACCGCCAGAGGCTTTGTTCTCCCTCACGATGGCATCTAACGTCGAGAATGCCTCATCGATATTCGCAGACTTGCTTGATTGAATGTCGCCATTGCTAGATATCTCCAGCACGCTGGTGCTTGTGAAGTATCGGATCTGCTCCGAGGTTGAGTCTGGCAGACCGATGATGCTGAAGCGTCCAGTTTCCGGGTTGACTTGTTTCCCGTCTCGTGAGCCGGACTCCAAGAGGAGTGGTTCTACACCTGCATTATTTCCACGCAGTGCGTCAACCAGGCCAGCGACATCGATTGGCCGTGCGGACTCCAATCTGCGCCATGCGACGTGGCAATTGGCTTTCTCGCCGTCGATAAGAGATTCAGAGCCATTCACGTTGGCGGTGGTCAAATTGAGAGCTTGCGCGGGTCTCTTCGAGTGACATGCCCTCCACATCTCAACTTGCTCCCACCACTTCCCGATCAACTTCTGCCCCTGCTCATTCGTACAAATCGACTCGGGATGATACTGCACGCCCCAAAGCGGCTTTTCAAAATGCCTCACAGCCATTAAAATCGGTCCATTGGAAACATTCATCAGATCCCAAGCCAATGGCACCAGCTCCGGACACTGCTCAGACGACTCCCAGAAACTCGGAACTTTGCCATCTGCTTCAATCTTGACATGCAGAGAATGATACTGCGTCGCCACGACTTTTCCCGTGTCGACGAAGATATCTTTCCCGCGATGCGTCACCATTGACATGATGCCATGTCTCGGTTCCTTGAGTCTTTCGACTGTGGCGCCAAAAGCGAGACAGAGGCTCTGGAAACCTAGGCAGATTCCCAACACGGGGAGGAGGAGTTCATCCGGTAGAGTCCATAGTTTGGCGATCAATCCGATATCCTGGGCATTGGAAGGGTGGCCAGGTCCAGGACCGGCAACAACTGCATCGAATCCATGGAGATAGGCGAAGAACGCTTCGTCGTTGAGGACAAAGCGAGAGTCGTCGATCTTGATGCTAGTGACAGATACAGGGAGCTCCGCTTCGAGCAGAGCGATGATTGAATTGGAGAAGGAGTCGTAGGCGTCGATGAAAAGGATGGGGTGGAGTGGCATGTAGAAGTGAGGTTTTGGTATAGGACGGGTGAGGTCGGAACAAGTCGCGTCTTGTTGGATCTCCTGCCTGACTCAGTGATGTTTGTTTCTTGGCTGGTTCTCTCAAGCCATGCTGCCGACCAGGTGGAGTTCAGTTGTTGGGAGGAGTCATTGTTCAAAATGTCATGTCATGTCGTAATGGTCAATCAAGCAGAAAAATGAATGCTCGTTCCAGAATCGCCGATCCCGATACCTCCCGGCAGCCGAGATCGACCGGGCCGGAACCTTGGCAATAGTTCTAGCCGGTCTTGCGCCGGACTCCCCTCCCTTCCTTATCACGTAGCATCATGTTCTACAACAGTTCCTTTCAATGGCCTCACATCCCGTAGACACATGTCAAATACCTCATGTCTCATGTAGTGCTCAGTCCCGTCTTCACCCTGCTGTGCGCATCCCACCACTGCAGGTATAGGAAAAAGATTGGCTGATGATCCCGATCCGCCGATCGGTATCCCATGTTCATGTGACATGGGCTGACGGTAAGCAAGCATTCGTCTTGATAAGGGCAACCATCTTTTTCGCAGAAAACTTCATTTCCCTTTTTCAGCAACGCCAGGATTCAGACTCTGAAGAGAAGAACACCAAAACATCCCACTCCCACAAGCCAAGATGTCTGAACCAGTCAAAGAAACCAACGGCGTGCCTGCTGTCGAGGGTATGTATGCTCCTTTTCAACATCCTCGCATACCGACCAACAGCTAACACCACCCTCCAGCTCACCCTCCAGTAGCCGCCGTCGAGCCTGCCGCTCCTGCCGTCACCACAACTGAAGCTCCAGACGCCGTCCCAGCAGAGGCTCCCAAGGCCGAAGCCAACACCGCCGCCGCCGCCGCCCCGAAGCAGAAGCAGAAGCTCACCGACCGCGTCATCGCCAAGGTCAAGGGCCTCTTGAACAAGGAGAAGAAGACCACGACGGCTTGATGAGTGGGAGGAGTCGGACTGCGCGTTCGATGATACCCTTCTGATTGATTGCTGCAAGGTGGAGATGGGAGGTGGAACTAATCGAGGTGAATCCGTGTTGGTAATGGAGAGATGGAGGTAATGGGCAAGAAGTAATGGGATTGTATGAAAATTGTCAGTCTGTCTGAGACGTGTTTCTTATCTGTTCGTACCGCCTTTGACTGCGCTTTCCAGTGACGACGCCTTTTCGCAGAAGTGAATTTTCGCGCTTCAAGACCAGTCTTGATGTTGCTGAACGAGAAGCGCAGCAACTTCTGAAGGGAGTGACATATATGCCTAAGGTATCAAAACCACATCTGACTCTGCAAACGTATTCACGTCCATCACTCCGCCCACGTGCTCGCCACAACCGCCCGCACTCATATGCGACCACGTGCCTGCCACCCGTCCTTCCACTCCATCACTCAGGCCATCATCTCTCTCGCTCGCAGACTTTTCACCACCACCACTCCACCTTCAAGAGCTTCGTCGTTCTTCCACCTTTACGAGACAAGAACATCAACGTCCTCTTTCCCCCCCAGAAAACACCACACCACCAACCACGACAATGTCATCCTTCGACCTCTTCGACCCCGACACAACCATGCGCTTCGCCGCTCCCCCCTCCGAAATCAGCCCAACACCCACCCCAGCCAACGTCAACGCCTCATTCCTCCACGCCCTCCCCACCTCCGGCCCAGCCAGCCTCACTCCCTTGCAAACCCAACAATACGCCGCTCGCGGCGGCATGGACATCACCACCAACCCACGCAAACGCCCCGCCACCCTCCCTCCCTCCTCCGACGAGTCCGAAAAAACCTCCCCTCCACCCACGGCCGCTCCGAAACGCCGCCGCCGCCCCACCCTCGCCGCAACCATCGACCCCATCCTCCCCAAATCCTCTCCTCCCCCTCGCGCCCCCAAAGTGCGCCAGAGAAAAACCAAAGGTCCCCACGCTTCCTCGCGCGTCATCCCGCGTAGTCGGGCCGACTGCGACGCCGCGGATCAAATGCTCATCGAAATGCGCGAAGCCGGATCGGATTGGAATCCCATTCGCGCGAAATGGCGGGAATTGACGGGTGAGAAGACCGCCACCTCCACCCTTCCAAATCGATACTCGCGACTCAAGTACGCACACCCCGAAAAAAAACCCCATCCACCCCTTTCCCCCTCCCGTTACTGACGAACGATGTCGATAATCCCAGGTCGAATTTCACAGTCCTCTCCCCCACCGACAACGGGCACCTCCTCTCCGCCAAACGCCGCGTGGAATCCTCTTTCGCCGACCAGAAATGGGAACTCATCGCAAAAGTGGTGCGAGAATTGGGAGGAGAGAATTATGCGGGGGTCGTGTTGAAGCGGCAGTATAAGAAGTTGATGGTCAGTTCCGCGGGAGGGGGAATGCCGCCGGAGGGGGTGAGGGATGAGGATTTTGAGAGTGAGGAGGAGTAGGTGAAGGTGGAGTTGGGGGAAGGGAGAGAGGGGTGGGGGAGAGAGGGGTGTGGGAAGGCATGAGGGTTGAGAGCGAGGGAGTTGAAAAGGGGTCCACGAAAAGTTGTTGGGTTTTGTTCTTTGGCATTTGCACAAAAGGCGTTGGGACTGGAATTCTGTCGTTACTGCGCTTCGATTTTGCATGCAACGTGCACAGCCAACGGGAGCTGAAATAGAGCGCTGAAAGCGGTTCTGCTGAGAGAGAGAGAGAGAGAGAGAGATTGAGTTCTGTCAAAATTGGCAATTTGAGAGTCCTGTAGCTTACAGAATGACCAAATTGCACCTTCCTCCGCTCAAGGCCGACGTGTCATAGCAGCGAGTCTTCCGAGGGTAATTCTTGATTTGCAATCCTTTCTCTTCGAATCGTACTTCCTTCCAGAACGTCGTTCGCCACTCAACCTACATTCTCACCTCACCTCCGATCATGCCTCGGTCCCCTCCTCCTATCACCACCACCCTCATACGGCGGCGGTCCCCTCTCCTCGAACCTCCTATCCCTCCCTCCTCGATGCCCATGCCCATGTCCATGCCCCTGCCCCCGCCCATCATGCCCTCTCCGATCATCATACCTCCGATCCCTCTCCCTCTCCCTCAGCCTCGTCCTCTCTCTCTCCGCCTCTCTCTCCCTTTCCCTCAGCCTCTCCCTCTCCAACTCCCTGCCCACAAGCGGTGGTGCAGGCGCCCGCGAGGAACCTTCCCGCTCACTCCTCCTGTCCTCAAACTCCCTTGACCTGCCATCTCTCTCCCGTTCCGGTCGGTCGGGAAGACGATGACGGTCACTTCCGTTCCGCTCGCGAGAACGATTGCGGGAAAGGGGCACTTCGATTTCTTCTTCGTATTCTTCCCACTCTTCCACGTGGTAGCGACTGACTTCCGCTCTTTCGTCAACGGCGCGTTGCGGGTTGAGCATGAAGCGTAGCGTGCCGCCACCCTCGGGTTCAGGTTGAAAGGGTCCTGAGGCGGGTTGTTGGGTTGGTTGCAGAGTGTCGGGTTGAGGAGGGGAGACGGGTGTAGGATGGCCGTTCGCGACGCGGAGGGTAGAAGCTGGATCGCCGTTGGTGTTGTCCGGGGATGTGGGAGGTTGGATGCTGGTGTGTCGGGAGAGGTTGGACTCGCTGCACTCTTTGTTGAAGGCGAGACGGATGCGGATGAGGTCGTCGAGGGAGTACTTCGGACCGAGGATGGTGGCGCCTGTGTGGTGGGCGTAGAGATCGAGGGCGTCGAGGAGGGTTTCCATGACTTCTGCTCGGGTGGTGTACCATTTGTTGATGTTGAGAGCGTGGAGGTCGGTGTGTACCGAGCAGGTCTTGGTCGGAGATGCGATGATGCTGAGCTGCACTGCGATTTCAAGACTTGCCAGCGATAAAGTTGCACTCGTTTGCTTGAGCGGTGCAAAGGTGCGGTGCAAGTCGGTAAGGACCGTCCACGCCAATTGTGCAACGCTCCGGAGGTCCTCACTCGGAGGTAAGCTCTTGCAAATCTTCACCAGCACCTGATGAGGCGACCGACTGCGGAAGTCGAAAGCACCACTCTCCAGTATCAACCTCTCCACGCCCACCACTGCCCTGCTCGGTCCATCGAACATGGGATCATCAGACCCAACCTGCTCATGGCTCGACAACTGCTTCATATTATACGCCGCCGCCAGAATGTCCTTGCTCTTCTTCAACGTATCCTCATTCTTGCAACTGGTGAGCAGACTTGCTGCAGCGGCGTCCGACCAGCTGTACTCGCTCGTGGGATGTGCGAGTCGGAATTTGTGGTAGTAGACGCAAGCAGTCGTGAATGTCCTGATGGGAAGTTGTAGTGCTCGCCGGACATTATCCAGCCAGGTGACTCCTTGTAGACAGAACTGATCTTCACGCGCCGCTGCGATGTTCCTCTCCTGTGCATCGAGTCCGGGTGGTTGAAGGCGCTTCTCGACGGCCGACTGGGTGATGTACGGCGCTGAGACGCGGATAGTCGAGGGGTGCGGGCCAACGATCTTGGGCTCTCCGTTCGACATCCTCTTTGCGGCGCCCATGCCGAGAGGGATGAGGTTGGGATTGGAGGAGGGGAGTTCTGGCAGCGGTTCGAATGTCGTAGGCTTCTTTCTGCCCATGTCGTTCTTGCCCTGGAGAGTATCGGGTCCGCACGGACCAGCCAAAGCTTGCTGGACCTCAACTTCACGCGCTCGACTTGAACCTCTGCTATTGTCAACACGAATGATCGGTGCACGTCTTGAGAGGATTTCTTCGTCAAACTTGCGCTTCCTGTCCTGAATGTCCTCCGCTGGAATCGAATTTCGGACCTCACTTCGACGCTCGTGCTCCGGCGGTGGTCGGGATTCATGGCGGTGGTAGTGGTCTTCGTATCGGATGTCTTGGTACTCTCTGTCGAAAGGCTCTCTTCGAACATCGTGTGCCGGCACGTATTGACGTCTTGAAGAATACTGTCCTGGTGCGTAATGATCCCTCGAAGCGTGTCGCTCTGGTGGACGCTGCCCTCGCTGCTGCGGTATCGGTGAGGCGTACCGCTCTTGTGGATGTTGCACTCGCTGCTGCGGCATCGGCGAGTAGGACGAGTATCTTTCGGGCAAGAACTCTCTCGGCCGACTGTCTCTTGAAAACTCTTCCCTCGGCGCAGAGTCTCTGACTGCACTCGATCGCATTGACTCCATCTCCGGGCGTATGTACGGTCGAAATACGCCTTTATCGTGCTGCGCATTCTCCCCCGGCAGTCGACCAGTCCTCACGGGCGCCCGTTGGATGGTCTCATTCCCAGGAGCCAGCGCCATCGTCGGCTGCGTTTTCTGCAAGCCGCGTGCGGCCTTGATTCGATTCTGCTCGTCAATCACCACCTTCCAGAGAAATTTCTGTTCGTCCGGGAGAAGTTCTTCGCTCGTGCCCTTGGCGTTGCATTCACGATTGAGATGGCCTGTCTTTCCGCACAAGACACAGAGTGGATCGCCGAGAACCTGTTTAGTGTGTTAGACCCTGTGCGCGTATTGTGCTTATATGGTCATGTTGATGTTGGTACTTACGAATCGATAAACACTGGCTCCGTTGACAAACGGATTCTTGGACATGCTGGGATTGAAGTGGCGCGAGGCCGGCTCCATGAACCACGCGCGCCCCTGCTGCATGGTTGTGGCTGATGAGCCGTTTGCTCGATCGAAGTGAAGTGTTGGTTCCAAAGATGAAGTTTTGGACGTCAAGAAGTTGCGTTGACAAGGAGAACAGCTACAACATTTGGAGAAAGCCTGGACTCCGTGCGGAAACATGGTCACATGCAGATATCTGCAGGTGAATGCGCGGAAGTGCCGCGCGAGCGGTGCAGCTATGCTTGCTCCCGTGCGCTTCGTTTGGCCTGCGGACGGGCCCGCCAACATAATGACAATGGAGGATCCAAGCACCGAATCGATCAAAGAGACTGAATGCTTGTCGATCAGAATGCTTGTCGATCAGCAAAGCGAAACCGCAATGTCCATGTCTCAGCGTGTGCTTAACGGCAACGCCAGCTCCAAATTTCGACGGGCTCGAACTCTGGCAAACAACATCAACACGCCAGCAAAACAAAACACATCGTTGAACGACCAACTGCTACGTACAGCATCAAACACGCAGTGAGTAACCCACGCAAGCAAAAGGTAGCACCTCACGTGTCCAACCAAAACGGCAAAAGAAACTGCAAAAGAAACTCTTACCATCACAACACGAGTCCAGAAACCGCTTTCCATTTCGTTATATTATTACAAGCCGGTCCTTACGAACGGGCCAAATGGGCGGGTTTGCTTGATTGGTGGAAGGGGGGAATTCTGTTGAATATATCCTTCACTTTGCTTCCTTCCTCCGATGTTCAGCCGATCCCACTCATATCGGCGCAGATTACTAGAAAGGTCAAGAGAGTTGCTGCCCGCGCCTCCGCTCGATCTCCATGATCCAAGCCAATCGAGCGAAACGTGTGCGGTGATCAGTGCGTGCAAGGTTGGGCAGTCAGGCATCAGCAACCGTACTTTGACCTCTATCGAGGACATGCTTCTCTGTCATCGCTTGCACGCAACCAGACAAACTGTATCTGGGTAGCTTGGATTGGGCAGTCTGACTGGAAGCACGAAGGTAGCTTAGCAGGCCCCGTTAGTAGTGAGCACGATCAGGTCGGCAGCACACGAGGAAATGAGACTCCATATAATGGTCGTTCACCGTGAAGACAGGAAGGATGTCATGAGGTGATACACAATTGTACAGCCAACCCTAACGTGGCATCTATGAACCCCTGACTTCTGCTCCTGCGCCCGATGGTGAGACATCGGGTATCGTCGAAGGATCGATCTTTCCGCTAAGACCCTGCTTCGCGTTTGCCTCCTTTCTCCTGTCCCTCTTGTCCAATTTCCTCTTTCTCAAGCGAGCTTCAGCCTGCTCCTTAGCAGCCTCGAGTGCTCGTTTGTGCATGCGAGTGATGGCTGCTCGCCTTTCCTGCAATGTCATGGTGGGCTTCACCAGAACATCGTACTCCTCGGGCTCAACATCTTCCACGACCTCCACGCCTTCCTCAGTCTTCGTGGCTTCGCCGAGCTCTATACTCACCTCTTCCCCTGCGCTCTCCTCGAGCTCTGCCTCCTCTGCCTCGAAAGCCAACATCTCAGCCGTCTCGGTCTCCGGTTGATATTCAGCAAATTGGAGCTTGTTCGCCAGATCTGGGTGTTCCTCCAACCCCATCTCCGCCCTGCGAGCCATGACTCTATCGGCAATGCCAGGACTCAGCTCCCAGTTCTCCTTGCGCTTCGTCCATTGCAACGCCTTGAACTCAGCCACCTCCTTTATAGGCTCGAATTCGGGATCCTCGGGTGAATCAGGCAGTTTCGGGTGGCTGTATCGTGTGATGCCCAGCGGTTCAAGCGCGACGCCCGTCGGCCATTGTGCAGCGAACTCGGCATCTCCAGTGTTCGCCCACCTCACGGTAACTCCGTCCGCCGTGAAGTAGGTCTTAGCCGGCGTCCTTTGATTGCTGGACACGTGCATCTTCAGATTCTTCGGGAAGGGTTCCAAGTTCTCTCGAAGGTACGCAATATCTTCCTCGGACCAATCTTCAATCGCATTCTCTACTCCCTCGCCCCCCGCCGCTGCCTCGGCTCCCTCTCCGGCCTCCGCAGCCTGTGCTTCGCGGTCCACTCTTGCTTGTGCAGCTCGTGCCTCCCTCGCTATCCTGACTTGTTTGCGCGCCCAATGCCACCTGGCGAGATCAATGTTTTTCTGTTTCAGAGTGATCCTATGAGGCTTCGCCTCTCCTGCCGGTAGAGACGCGATCTTTTCACGGAGCGCTTTCTCCTTCATCAAATGTCGTTGCAGAACCGCGTCACTACTCTGCGCCAACCTGATGATTTCCGACAAGTCTCTCTCCCTCTCTGCGGCAAGTCGGGCGTCCAACTCTTCCTTTAACCTAGCACCCTCCTCGTCTTGTTTCAGCAGTGTCGCTGCGAGGTCCGCAATCGAGTTGGCCTTTTGATCCATGACCATTTTGACCCGCATCTTCTTCTTCTCCCGTGCGACGATATCGTAAACCGTCTCCTTCTTGCTGCCTCCTCGATCCTCCAATTTCCTCTGCATTGCGTCAATTTTCTTCTGTGATGTCGGCCGTCGCATCTCGTCTGAAGATTCCCAGTATAGTTCGTGTAGTTTTCGGTACTCCCGCAGCATTCGCATCATGTCCACTTTCTGTAGTCGTCCATCTTCGGTGGGTGGGAGGCTGACGGCGAAGAGCGGCCGCCAGTGATCTTTTCGTAGTTTCGGAGGTGTGTAGTTGGCGCCAACGTCGGGTAGTTGCTTCAAGTGGGAGTTCTGTGCAGTCTGTTAGATGGCTTTTCGGGAAGTCAATGGCTTGAATTGAACTCACATTGAGGTTTCTTGACAAGGAGTAGAGGACCTGGTTGGTCTTGACATGGCAGTACGCATAGAGATGCTGGCCTGTTGGCGGTGCGACCGCCGCCGCGCGCTGCATGTTGATTGAGTCGATCGGGTATGTAGTTTGACGATGCGCTATCGATGGTCCATGTCGGTGATGTTCACTGTGTTTGAGGATCGCATGTCGTTGATCCATCTTCACATCTAGCGGCGCCAAGAATTCGTGGCACCTCCGCGGCGAACTTTGAGCGGACGACAGCAACCTCGCCCGTCTCTAGCATCATAACCACCAAGAACAATTGGCATATGAGAAGGAACTCAACAGTCGCATCGCCTCGCGGCGATGGGAATCTGCGAAGCAAGACCTGCGAAGCAGCTGCTTCCACAGACCCGGTCACTTGGCGTATCACAGCCGAGACTCGACGTCCACGAGATGAGATCCGGAAGACGTACTGAATGTCGCATTGGAAGGCCATATCGAATTCTACTCAGGCAACAAGGCGACCCAGAAAACGGCGCAGCGGGATGTAGAGAACGGTACTACCGATTCCTATATCGATACATCTCGCTGGCAACTTTAAGCCACGGTCGGAGTGAAGGAGTGCCAATCTGAGACGCATGGCGCTTTGCTGCAGGCGGCAACCTATACATATTCTGGTCCTCTCATTCGTCTTTTTCGTCAACGATCGTGTTGCTCTCCGCGTCTTCTTTCATGAGGAGGAAACGACAGCCAAAATCCCCCCTTTGATTTCATCCCAGCCGATCAATCGAAGGCCAATTAGACTGCTTCAATCTCTTTTTTGCGAAGGGAGGAGCGCAAGGCGAATCTATCACTGTCCCACAATCATGTCTAAGAAGACTCTTGCCTTTGTGGCCAAAACAGAAAAGGGAAATATCATTCAAGCGGTTAACAGCAGTATTAGCCATACGCGTATGGCCGGCAATCTGTTGCACTGAACGGACCCGTAAGCAAGCATCTCGCTTTTCTAAAACTGTCCATTGCGACCTGACGGATAATTCGGACGCCGTGGGTGGACAATCGTCTGCTTCAGACGGACTTGAGAACGATGACGGTGTCCCATCAGTCCGCCGACATGGAACTGCGGCTTTGTGATACTGCATTTGAAACATACGGACACTGCAGCATTGTTGTCAGTCTATGAATGTCGAAGTTACAACCAAGGGCACAATGGCAATGATCGATGGTGGCAATTGTCATTGATGGGAACCAGTCACAGTGCACCTCGAAATTCAGGATGGTAGCTGCAGGTTCATTGAGGTCAGACTAGATGCTGCTGCTTTGCCGAAGATTCGCGGGAGCCGCAGAGCCCACAGAAATCTAGCTGTTGCGAATCTCATGTCTATTCCCCAATGCACTCAGACCAATTACGAAGCCCAATGTCCAATGTCCAAGTAGCCTGTCTGTATCACGAGTTCATAGGTCCATCAACTTTCCTATGCTCCCTCCTCATGAAATGTCCGAGTATTCATACCGTCGCCAGCATTTTTGTCGGCTCCGCTACCTCGCCAGGGACGGCTTTACTCTAAAGTATGAGCATATGCCGCGGTCTTCTCGTGGTCTTGACAAGCTTCGAGATGGGCTCGGATCGACTTTCCCAGCTTAGAGGTAGCTTCGGATGCGGAACGTAACAGGATCTCAATGTGGTGCGCATCTTCCGAGGGCGGAGGATCTCTCGGAGTGTAGCGAGAATCGAAGTCGCTCAGAATGGAATCAATGGTCTTCCGGAGGATATTTCCAAGCTCAGTCCGGGCGGTACAAAGCCTGACGTTGAAGTCTGCAAGGGAGAGGCTGGCAACGGCGTCGACCACGTTAGGAACGGCAGGCTTGTTGTTCGTAGGATCTCCTGCATAACCCAACACTTGCTTCCGGATGATGTCGACTCGAACGCGATGAGCTTCCCGGGCCTTCTCTTGATAAGCGACATCGAAATGGCGACGGTCGACAGCGGCAGCTTTTACATAGCCTTCGTGCATGGCCTGCGAGACGTATGAAGTAGGCTCACCGTCGCTCATGGAGGACTTGACGTACATCACATCGAGGCCTCGGGTGAGCTGCGAAAAGACGTCCTTCACATGTCTTCGCATCTCGGAATGCGCGTTACGAACATCGCTGCGGAGACCATCCTTATCTGGCAATTTCTGATAGATCTTCTCCTTGAGGAGGCTCTCAAGTTTCTGGGAGAAATCCACAAACCCAGCCTCAACTTCGCCGTCGACTTCCAATGCCGCAGAGCTCACAGCAGCATGAGCAGCGGCGAGCTCAGCAGAGAGTATAGATTCGATGCTCATGTTCCAGTTCATGCTCTTGCGCTTGTTTGTCGTTCTCCAGATCCCGAGCTTCCTGCAAAAAGATCTGAAGTTGACCGAATGGAATCTACGCCATTGCTCAATCAGATCTCCCGCATCTTCCTTCCAAGCATCACTGCTGGACATATCGTGTAGGTACTGAGCAATATTCGTATCGTAAGCCTGCTGCATTTCCGTGGACAGCGAGCCCGTGACAGACTTCTGGTAGCCTTTCCAAGAACCAAGTAAGCGATCGCGGAGGTCATGCACGCCGATGATGCTCTCTCCAACCACGGGCTTCTTCAAAGACCTCATAATCCGGTTGAATAGATGAGGCAGCCGGTGTTTGCAGATCTCTTGAAGGACGGCGAACTTCTTCATGTGCGGTCGACCCCAGACTGGGGTCCCTCACTGCATTACCACCAATACGTGATAGCATCCGGTTCGAGCTCCTTATTGTTTTCAAATAGCAGGCATCCTCGCTTACTTCCAAGGCCATCGTAGCACGACCATGAGTTGCTACCAGGGACGATTACACACTGTCCCGGATCCCGAGAATGATCTTCAGTGCCATAGCCGCTCAGCGGTCAAGTGTCTCGCTTGAAGGGAACAATCTTCCTCTCGGCAATGAGATCACCATCCGCTTGGATTTTCGTCCCGATGATGGTCGACGTGAAGATTTAGTCAGTCATTCCAGTGCGCTATCCTGCCAGGAAAGGCAGAATCCTTCGCAATTGTCGTCCGTATAAGCTCCACCGTTGGACTCTAGTCGTGTGACGCTCATCTCGGTAATCGCAGAGAAGTGTGGCACTCTTCAAATACGTGCTGCTGGAACTTGCACCGCGAGTCGTGAGAGCACTGCGACTTGAGCCGCAATGTACCAGAGACACATTAGACCTGGTCTCAAGCGAGCTGAAGCGAGGAGTCGGGCAGCTGCAATCGCTGATAATTCGTTGCTTGCATTGGAGTCAGCAACAACAATCTAGACAAGCGATGCGAAGTCTTACGATGCCTTGACGAACCAAAGTTGTTCTTTCGCTTCCGATCATCTACGCTTCTTGGCGCTCGCCGTGCTCCGCTTGACTACCTGCTGCCACCTCTCCCAACCAGCGTCCTCCAAGCTCTCGCTCACGACCAAGTCTCGCATGCGCGCCCACCGTAGAGGCGGAAGCTCGAGCAGCTTGTGCACAAGGCCAGTGCGTCTGGCAATGCTGGTCACAACGAACCATGCAATGCCACATGCGACGCCGACCAGGCATCCCACATTGATCTGCTTCGGCGAGTGGTACTTCAGGTACGTCCTACTCAGAGCTACGGCGGCTGCACCTCCAATGGCAGCCAATGCAGTGCCAACGCGCTGCCACAGTGGTATCGGCGTATGCGTGCTTGATGCATGCGGGTGGTTGTGCGGATCGTGGCGGAACAGAAGAAATAGCGTGAGATATGTCGCGAAGAAGGCCACGAATTGAGCATGCGAAGACGGCATGCCATAGCCTTTGCCCACGATTTCTACGATGCAGCGTCAGAGACTGCGACCGAGATATCCCATTTTGTGTACTCCTTCTTCACTCACGTGTCGGCCGCTGCTCTTTGAAGTAGCGCTTGAGTACCCAGTTCAACGCCTCACAGCCCATCTGTCCAGCGAACATCAACAAGATCTCGATCTCCCGTGTACTCCATATCAATGCCGTGTAGGTTATCACCAATGCCTGCGGGACGAGGGCGAGATGGGCGCATAGCCAGGCAATGCGATCGGTAGGATCGTAGTTGACGTGCGTTAGGGAGAGCGAGGCCAGAGGCGGACCGTCCATGGTGAGTGTAATAGGCGGGACAGACTGCTTGGGTCAATAGGAATAGGAGAAGAACGCGAAGATGAAGTGAGGTGGACCTTCACGTCATAAAGTGAAGCTAAATTTGGGCTGAGATCGTGGAGACGGAGGCAGGTCCGGTCCGTTTGATGCTGCATGTTGCCTGAATGGCGATGCCAGGACATGCTGGCTCATACTGCCACGTGTGCTGCATCGTATGAAGATATAGAAGATGTATTGCAAGAAGGAGAGGACAACGTGAGGTTCAATGTACGGAGCGGGTCTGAGTCCGCCGACGAGTGAATTGAGTCAGCAGCGATCTATCGTCATCGCTCTTACGCTTTCTTAAGAAGTCCACTCTTCACATGTTGCCACTGCAGAAGCCACCGGAATCTTTGTCAGAGTCACCATTCCAACGACAGGCGAAGAGACCTGCGACTGCGGGTCAGACACACAAACATACTGATGCTTCCCTTATAGTCCCGGCTTCCGGGTCCGCTGGAACTCACAACACTACGGACTCAACTTCGAAGCCATGGCTACAGCAGACGACGATGAGAGGGAGGAGGAGTTGGGCTCTTTGGCCGCCATATATCCTGAGCTCGTTCTCGATCCAAGCGATGCTTTCACTGCGACTCTTGAACTCCCTGTAACACCTACGAATCCGCTTCTCGTTCGATTCGTTCCGACTTCTTCGACTGTGAACGGCGATGCGCCAACGAGCTATGCCAACGCCGTCGCCTACATCGAGCACGATATTTCATTCTTGCATATGCCATCCCTCACCCTGCATTTGACACTGCCGTCGAATTATCCGAATGGAGTCCCGCCAACGGTCAGACTGTCGAGTCACCTAAATTGGCTACCGAAAGAGAAGCTGGACGAGTTGGAGGGAGAGGCTGCAAATCTTTGGGAAGAGTATGGGAGATGTCAGATTCTTTTTGCGTACATCGACCATCTCCAGCAGGCCGCAGAGCGTGGCTTTGATCTGGATCAGGGCCTGGAAGGATGTATAGTCCTGCCAGTGACCAAGGAGTCGGGCCTGGTAGATTTCGACAACAGGACAACACAAGCCAGCTTTGACTCTGGCACGTACGACTGCGGCATATGCCTCGATCCAAAGAAAGGCGCCAAATGCTACCGCATGAAACGCTGTCATCACGTTTTCTGCCGGTCCTGCTTGACTGATGTGTACAACAACGCCATCAAAGAGGGAGATGTGGCGCAGGTGAAATGCTTGGAGCCAGGGTGTGCTGCCGAGAAGATGGGTGCGAACGGCAAGATGCGAAAGCGGAAGACCGAGCGCACTGTACATCCTCGAGAATTGCTCGCCATGGGCGTGGAGGAGAGTGTCGTGCGGAGATACGTTGAGATGAAGCGCAAGAAGAAGCTGGAAGCCGATAAGACAACGATCTATTGTCCGAGGCCATGGTGTCAGGGTCCGGCCAAGAATCCGAAGTACAAGCCCATTCCAGCCGATCTCACGGCTTACATCGCCGACGAGGTTGCTTCAGACGTGGACAGCGATGTTGAAAGTGGCGCTGCTGGACCGGACGCGATTAACGCCGCGCCAGCGACGAATAAGAGCAATATCCCTCCAGATCCGAATGACAGACTTGCCGTGTGCGAGAAATGCACATACGCATTCTGCAAAGTCTGCTACGCAGGCTGGCATGGCCCTTTCGCCCGCTGCTACCCTCGCGATCCGAGCGAGCTATCCGCGGAAGAGAAGGCCAGCTACGATTACATTCGACTCCACACCTCGCCCTGCCCATACTGCAGCGCACCAGTGCAAAAGACCATGGGTTGCAACCACATGAACTGCTTCAACTGCAATACGCACTTCTGCTACCTCTGCGGATCATGGCTGGACAGCCAGAACCCATACCAGCACTTCAACAAAGGCGGCTCGCCTTGTTTCCAACGACTCTGGGAACTGGAAGAAGGCGACGAAGGGCAAGGACCTGAAGATGGGCGTGGGTTCGGCGGTGGTCGGGCATGGGAGCAGATGGCGATCGAAGCGGCGAGAGCTGCGGATGAGGCAGAAGCTGAACAAGCTGCTGCTCAAGCTCAGGCGGAGGAGAACGAGCGCGCTGTGCCATTATTTCCTGCTGCGCCTGAGCCTCCGGCCATTCAAGAACCGCTGGTCGTTGCGATGGGCCAAATTCACCTGAACGAGCCGGAGATTGCGCCTGTTCCTCCGCAGCGTGGCGGACGAAGACAGCGCAACCCTTTTGCTGCTCATCCTGCCGGCCAAGGTCCCGCGCTCGCAGTGCGGAATCACGAGCGCGGACGAGGACGTGGACGCGGTCCCCGTGGTGGACGAGGCGATGCCGCTGGTCGGGCTCGACCGCGACTGGCACAGCCCGCTGGGAACGGCCAAGATGATCAAGACTGGGTGCAGCTGGATCTTGGGCGATTTTTGGAAATGGCACGAAATGACGAAGAGGACGGCTGGGATTCGGACGAATTGGGTGACGATGATGATCGGTTTGCTATTCCTGCTAGGCGATGAACGTGGGGAGTTCCGAGGATTATCATAAGATTATGGACACAATTTGAAGCTGTTCTCTGTTTCTTTATTCCGCGTTGCTCGCGTCAGATATGCGTTCCAGTAGGGTCATGGTCCTTTCCCAGACCAGGTTGTGGAAAATGGCGACCAACATACGGAGCCAGCTCCGACGTAAATGGACTCCCGATACCTCAACAACATCCCTGACCACTTCAACATCAGCATCGTTCTTGGGCCCATTCGACGCGATGTCTCTAGGTATGCCGCTGGACCGCGTCTGTATGTCAGGTACAAGAGATTTAAGGCATTGATCGTCGCTTTGACAGCTTTTGCGTCAGGACGGACGAAGACACCAATCACGGCCGCTGGCGCTCTACGCTACATACGCCTTCTGCAATGCTGGCGATCCCTACATCTACATTATTATTAGCATCTTCTCGGCCCCCAATTGGTACCATTCCTCAAGGCCTGCCATGTTTTCTTCTATACCTCCGGAGGTCTTACAGAAGTACACACTATGAGGCCGTTGATAGTCGCTTCGACAGCGTTATGATGGCGCCGGCCCATCGCGTACAGACGCAATCTGCAAGACACCTGAGTCACGACAGCTTTGTACCTCTTGGTCCCGACTCTACAGCGCGTGAATGCATCAAATCGCTTGGGCGCCCAATTCCCGCCTCAGGCCGACGAGGACATCGTACCAATGGAGACATCTGCCTTGCGATAGCGGACGGCACTCGGCCGCGTTCACAGGCTGCATGCTATGCCGTCTGCACCATCACTACAGTACCTTCCAACCCAAGAAGTACCGCACACTAACGACTCGCACACGAGGCACGTCCGCTCATCTGATCATGGTCCGGCACAAGCAATTCCAGATCTTGATTCAGCCTCCCCATAGTGTCATCACGCTACTTCCTAATGGCCCAGAGCGTCTGCTCTTATACACACTCTCCTCCCTGCCGGCTGATGTCGACCTCGACGACGACAGTCCATTCGCGTGGAATCGCTACGAACTTGAAGCTCAGTCATTATGCCATTCTTTTCGCTCATCGCGCTGGCCCTCGGAGTCGTCCTTGCCACGTCGCCCGCGCGAGCCCAACTCCCCAATTTCAACTTCACCGCTGCTGCAGAACTCCCGCAATGCGTCACATCGTGCGGTCTGCAAATTCTCGGCAGCTTCAACTGTACGATCGGAGATCCTTGTTATTGTGCTCAGTCGGGACCTATGGTCGACGCCCTCACATCTTGTGTGATCAAAGCTTGTCCGTCGGAGGTTGAAGCTCTTAAAGGAGCCCAGTTCCAAGCAAGCAGCTGCGGCTTTGTCCCTCATCAGGACGAGGTGAGTGCCCAGGCATAGAAGGCATGGCCTATGCCTCGGAGCCTTTCTGTCCCAACAAATGTCTAACCCAATTGCTGACTTGTACACTTCGCATTTGAAGGGTCCCAGGGCTAGAGCTGTTTTGATTGCGTTTCTCGTACTAGCGACGCTGTTCTTCTTCGCCCGTCTCGCCTCGCGGTGGCCGCAGTGGGGCGGAGCTGGCTATCGTTGGGACGACGGTGTCGCCACGATCTGCTACCTACCGATTGTGGCCTCTGTGGTTTGCGGTCTCGTCATGGTTCATTACGGAATGGGCCAGGATGTGTGGACATTGCCTATCCCATACGTCCTGCATTGGGCTAAGGTATTCATCTTTCATACTCGGGCCATAACAGCCTTGACTGACACCTTGCAGTGGTTCGTTGCCTCTCAGCCAATATACATCTTTGCGGCGTACTTTACGAAGCTCTCCTTGCTTCTACTCTACCTCCGCATCTGGCCGGAAGCCGATTCGACCAACCATAATTTCCGCTTGCTTTGCAAAGCTCTCAGTTGGTTCCTGTCTCTTGCCGCCTTCGCTGCTCTGATGGCTACGGTGATCGGCTGCACCATCTTATGTGGTAAGTCGTTCCAACTCCGGTGGACCTCGCTGGCTGATCACACATAATACATAGGCTGGCGATACAATAATACATCATGTATCAACTGTGCAGCATTGGCATATTACAGCGGTTCCATGAATGCCGTTTTGGACATCGTCATTATCATACTGCCTGTTCCACGGCTGCTCGCTCTCCAGATTACGATGAAGCAAAAGCTGGGGTATGTTGTCGGCTCGTAGTTCGTTTATATCTATGGACTGACTTGTGGGTATAGCATCATCTCCTGCTTCCTCGTCGGGCTCGTCGTAACGGCTTGCGCAATCGTCCGCCTTACTGAATTGCACAAGCTGAACAGCGTCGGAAACGCTACGTGGGACTACCTCCCTTTCACTCTATGGTGTGGTGTAAGTTATTCCCGCAGACCAATGTTCAACTCCGCTGCCGTCTTCTAACGCACACATCCAGATCGAACTATGTTGCAGCATGTGAGCTAATCTGAGGACGCGATCCTCCCTCGGAAGCCTGTCCCTCCACAGCTAACATAACGACCAGGATTTGCTGCTGCATGCCCGCAATGGCCGGCTTCTTGAGGCGTTGCTTCGAGTCGATGACCGCCGGAAAGGGTTCATGCGGGTTGTCACACGGCGACAGCGGGCTCGGTCGTCCGCAAAAGATCAAGGAGAACAACGACAGCGATGTGTGTATTGACATGGCATCTCTAAAGCCGATCGCTGCGCGAGAAACCCCGTGAGCGGAAAGGGAAGGGACATATTGGTCTACAAAGCTCATCACCAACGAGTGTCGGGTCGGACGTCGACGGCGGCATCAGGTTCTTCAAGTGTACAATAGAGAGAGACCTGCAGAGGTACAATGCATGTAGTTTGCCGTCGCTTCTCCCTGAGAGCCTGTCCCTGCCTCCACTCGTCGGCATGCACTTGCACGGACTACGGCCAGCCGTCTCAGTTCCTGCCTCAATCGCCCTCCCTTCTACGGCTTCTTGCATTCATACATGAGTCTGACTGGCTCCCGTCTTCTGCCGCTCGCATTTCCTTCAGCGTCGAGAGTGGGATGTCATCCTGATGTGCGGACTTCATCTCGGCCGAGAAGACTGTGCCGTGAGGACGGGCAATAAGCTCCATTGGCCTTATGCGAACATGCGCTGAGGCCTGCTTGATCTGCCATCGCAGCTCCTTCTATCTCAATATAGTAGCCTCAGCTCCGACTTCGGCATGAATGGAGGAAACGACCAGAAAAGCTGCGCGAAGTGCTCCGAACACATCCTCGACCTTGCCGTCGTGTCTTAAGAACATGCCATCGAGCCAGACTGCATAAAGGGTCAGCATTATGCAGACTGTCGTTACGAGAAATGCAAGGAGTAGCATGGTCGAGAATCCCCATTTGCATGTTGCTCCCGGCTGGCAAACAGCTCGTTCTAGCACATCGTCCAAAGTCTTCATTCGCTGATCATGCCAGAAATACCACCAATCGCTTTGACGGAGCTGAGACTGGTAGGGAGTGTAAAGTAACATATAGTTGGATGCGAGACCAGTACCAGCTCCGTCAAAGCGTTCATCTGCCCGCTTTATGTCAGTGCTATGTCTTGATAGTAAGGCCGAGACCAGATGCTCACAAGTTGCGTTGGAAAGGCCCACGATGCGCGTCCAGTCGACGACTGCTTTGAAACAATCTACTGCCTGCTGGTTTTGGTCGAATAGGACGCCGTCGCATAACGGCAGACTGTTCGTCTCCACTTGGACGTAGGACGATATATTGCTAGCGATTTAAGGTACCATGTCTGCCTGATATCCTGCCATGGCCGAAGTCCAGGTGGGAAATATCAGGACGTAGATCGTGCATGCAACAAGTGTAACGCTTCGGCAGACGTTTCTCTTGGACGCTGACAATCTGCCTAACAGTAGATCAGAGCCATACGTATATAATGCCAGAAATGTGTCCGGAGCGTATGTCAGAGCCAGGAACTTGTCATAGCTCATCATAGAGGTCTCCGAACGATTGAGCATGCTGCGACGGCAGGTACGGTATATGCATAATGCAACGAGAGCTTGTCCACCACGACTGACGACCAGATCCCAGCCGACATCGATAAGTTTGGCGGCCGCAACTTCGAATTTGCCGAATCCAAGATTGATAGCGAATGTGTAGCGTGTGTCGAAGAGATTTGGAGGGTGGTAAGTGTTGAAAGTCTTCCCGGAAGGATCGTAACCAAAATTTGTTGTATCACCTCTGTCCTCGTTATTCCTGGTGATGGTGGCTGACCTGCTAATATATAGCGGGAATATCACAGTCCCAGTGATGGACAAGCACAATAGTGCCGTAGGTACGAAGCACGATTGCCAGCGTCCTGTGCGGACCCGGGCCGACGGGATCTGTCGCTGTGCTGTGGCCTTGGGCGAGCAACTATCGTACGCCAGAAGCGGTTCAGACATGGCTAGATGAAGCGAGCTTGCGCATATGCGACGGCATTTCCTACCATTTGATAGAGAGGTGCGCACCTGATCAGATTGTGGTTGATAGCAGTCTGAGCGGAAATGAGGAGGTAAGGCAGGAGCTCAGCCATCCTCAGCCTTTCCATGATGATGATTGCATGTGATACGTACAGGCGAACTGTCTGATGGCCCCTCTCAGCCTTGTGTGGCTACCTTCTGAGCTCATGATAGGCTCCTCTTCCTACCTTGAGGTACATCCTGCACGGAACTTGGAGCTGAGGCCAGACCCGCGAGTCACTTCGCCAATCGATGAATTCGAGATGCGTTGGCAAACATTGGTCATCGCAGTGAAGTCTTTGACTAGCGCGTGGTAGCCAGGCAACCAGGTGAATCCAGTTCCGAAGAAGTTCTGCAGCTATCTGCTCATTCCTGACTCGAAATGCGCCTACGGACATTTTGTCCAGCTCATTCGAGCTCATTTATGTGAGGTCCCTCAGCGGAATTGTATCAAAAGATCCAGCAGAGTGGCTCAAGTTCCGGCAGTCGTGCTTCAGTAGGTTTGTGGCTTGCAACGCCCGCTAGCGGTACAACCGCATGATCCAGTGCATTTCCAGACCATGGTAGTGGCCATAGTGATAACGATCTGTCGAGAGTAAGTAACACCCTTGTGGCGGTCTCATCTTAGCGGTGCCACCGTGTGGACCAGCCTGTTCGCCGAAAAGCGGTTCATCCCACGGATGTGGTTCTGTCCCAGTCGTACGGCGGGCAGTCTGTGGCGCTTCACCTGAAGAAGATAGCTGAACTGTTCTTAGTGGTGACACTGTTCGGTCCAGTGCGAACGCTTTTCTTGCAGCGGCGGGTTTGCACGGTCCTGCCAGTGTTGTACCGCATCCAGTCGAGGGCTTTGTGCGCGATTTGTGCAGCGTTGGCGTTCGCAGATGCATTGAGGGTCGAAAGGAAATTGTTGACATGGCCGATGTACGTGATGTAACAGCACGATGATGACCTCCAGGCAGTGATAGTCGTGATTGTGGATTATGGCAAGAAGTTATCGCGCATGGCAGTCTTGCTCAAGCTGGGCGTGTTGGACTTGCTACCATTACCCATGAAAGCATTGACGAACGGGTTCCCTTTCTCTGAGCCAGGTAGAGCCGAGGAGCCGAACAGCTTTCTTCCACCTGGGGTGAAGTTGTCGTCGTCCTCCTCGGCTTCCAACGTCAGCGGATCGTTGCAAAAGACTGCCAGAAGCCTATCGACGGTTGCTCGCAGAGCTTCGGTGTGGATCTGCAGCGAGGAGTCCGCGATTTGCTTCCGGAAAGCCAGACAAGTTCCCTTGAAAGCTTGGTGGTAGATCAACTTGTACTCCTCGGACTGCTTGCGCTCGTTCTCCAGATCTTCAAAGCTCGTATCGAGCGCTGGAGAGGCGGCTGCGGAGTTGGCGCGTGATTTGCGGGTCTTCATCTGAACCAGACCGTACAGACGCATGCCGGCCATGACTACCTTGGCGATGTAGTCTTTGTTCTTCTGCTCAGTAGAAGACGCTGGGCTTGTCACCACGCTTGGTGCACTCTGCATTCGCGAAAGCGTAGACTTCCTGTTCGCAGCGGGTACGGACGGCTCCCTGACACCGAAGGAGTGATTGGACGCTATACTTGGGGATCTCGATAGCGGTCGACTTTGTAGAGGCACTGAGTGCGTATTGCTGATCGACCTGCGGTGCTTGAGGCTTGGATGCGCAGCCATGTCCGTATTAATGCCCGAGGCTGCTGCAGCAGAAATACCTGCACCGCCTTGTCTACGGGCCTGACGTTTACGCTCAGTTGCTTCATCGAAAGCATCGGCCGCACTCTTCCGCTTTCTGACTGGTGGCCGATTTATGACCTCCGCAGGTTTCGAAGGGGAGGCCAGGAATGTTGCCACGACATCATCTGCTTGGCGGCCTGGAGACGGAGGAGGCGTGAGGTCGCTGACGTGAAGCTCAGAGCAGAGTGGCAGAGCATAAAGTCGTAGCCGAGGAGATGGCTCACTGTCGAGGTTACTCTCCGGGGAAGACTTTGGCGGCGTGAGTGGTTGTTGCTCATGCGAAGATGCATCTCGTGCTGCGTAGAACAATAGCTCTGTCACTCTTCGTCCGGCCAGCATGTGTGCTGCAGACTTATCATTGTCCACTTCAACGAGTATTCCCAGAGGCGATTCTGTCCTGGCACTCTGCCACCATGTCGTTTGTTGTCCATTGCGGTTTCCAAGCAGTATTTTGGAAAACCATGACTCGGTTGCATTTACTGCTGTCGACACCGACAACGCTTTGCCAATCGATAGGTATAGAGGAACTCGTTCAACCTCGACAAGGGACAGAAATCGTAATGATGCACCGGCCGGGAGGCAATCTGGCGTATCGGATTGAAGGAATATGTCTTTCGTGCGCGATTAGTCGTATTCTTGAAATGATCTCCGCTTCGCTCATACCTCCCAGTATCTCTCCTCCCCCCAAGGCGATGTCGCCGTGCCACTCCGACTCCATTGATAGATGAACTGCATGAGAGATATCGAGACGTGAAGTGTTGTCATTTGGGAGACGCGACCGCCAAGTCAAATTTGGCGCGAAATAGCCGCGCTGTGACGTCTGTGCTGACATCTCCCGCCTGAAGCTGCAGAGGCTTACGATTGACATCTTGCTCTGTATAACATACGACAATGTTTGCTCGGAGACTGTACAGTAACGTCAATGTAGTTCCCTCCTATTGGCGCCTCGTACGCTCCTTCAGCTCCCGCCATGCGCTATTTGAGAAACCTCTCCCGCCTCGAGTGGTCATCGTGGAGTCGGACATCACAGAGGCATTCCTCAAAGGCAGCGGTCCTGGAGGGCAGAAGATCAACAAAACTTCATCAGCTGTACAGTTGAAGCATTTACCAACAGGTATCGTGGTCAAATGTCAAGAGACTCGAAGTCGGGCGCAAAATCGAAAGTTGGCAAGACGGATACTGGGAGATCGGCTAGAAGAGATGGAGAAGGGACCACAAAGTCGAACAGCGTTGAAGGCGGAGAGGGATCGGAAGAAGAAAGCGAGTGCAAGTAAGAAGTCGAAGCGGAAGTACCGCGACTTGGAGACTGGGAAGACGGGCGAACAGGAATTGGATACTGCGGCGAAGGAGCACAGTGGTACAGACGACTTGATTGAGGGTGAAGGACCTGCGCCGGCCGACGAGACTAAAGCTACTGGAGTGAAGTGAAGGTGAATGAAAGTCGCAACCGCATGATCCTTCCACGTGCTCGCCAAGGCCTTCTGTTTGGACGGCGAGCGTTTGCTCCTTCTCCTTGCAAACAACGACGACTGCGCCAACGAACTACAACACCTCCTTTCAATCCCGACTTGCGACTCTTCTTCCTCACACCTCCAACCACTTCCAAGGAATAGTCTGAGCTTCTCATCATGAGCGCCGATTATCTTGGTCTGCGCGAGCAGATTCTCGGTACGTTCTTCGCTGCAACATCCAAAGGACGATCTGACTGACACGCACGATAGCGAACGCCCGCCTCATGGTCAAGCCGCTCGACGCCGCTCTTCCATCTCAGCCGACTCACGGTTGCCTGGTGCCGTCGATGCACTCCGCCGCGACACTCACCAATCCGAACACCACCACTCCACCAGCTCAGATGCCAGCAATCGGATCCAGCAAGCTCGAGGTCGTCATCTTCGGACACACGGAGTACACCGCCGCTATCATGGTGGGAATCACACCCGCGATCGAAGGAGCATCGGGCGCTACTCCAGAAGCCGCTTTGCGTAAGTTGCTCCTCGCTACGTGCGAGCTCTTACACGGCTTCATGCCCAAGGTCGGCGCGCACCAGCGCAACATTCACAACGGCGGAGTCTTCGACGAGGATACGATCTGTGCGGAGTTGATGGAGGCGCAGAGGAAGTCTTCTACCTAGGGATGATGCGCGACGGGTTCATCCGAGATATGGTGATGCGATTCAGCATGAAGTGGGGTGCGGTAGACAAGCGATGGACGCAAGGAGCAATGGCAAGGTCGAAGAAGTGCTCGCCATCGAGGAGATATGGAGGGAGCGTAGTCCGAAATGCAGATGACAGTCTTCCAAAATGTCAAGCTCGGTCTCGCTCAAGACGTACCACAGTAACGGCACATGCCATGGTCTACTGAATTCTACCCCTCATCACTCATCTCCACCAGCCTGGCTTTGGTTCTGGCTGTATGTCAATCCCTCGCCCCAATCAAGCTTATTGTCCTCATCATCCTCATCCTCATCCACCTTCAACCCCTGCTGTTGTGCCTCCTTCATGATCGGCATCACGCTATCCTTCCTCGGTTCCGGAATAGCATCTGGTTGGACCTTCCACTTCTGCACGCACATGATCAAGTCCACAGCCAACTCTCCGTTGCTCTTCAACGCCTTCTGCCAATGGTCCGGAATCCCTTCTCCTGTCACAAGCATCCTCGCCGCGCAAGACACCAGCAGCTGGCGCATAGGACTCTCCACTTCCGTGTTGGCATAGATGTATTGCACTCTCCTCAAACTCGGCCATGAGTCTGTCTCGAGGTAGAAGATTCTCACGGCATCCAGAGCTTCGACGATCAATTTCTTGATCTCCCACTTCTCTCCCATAAGGTATAGATCCAGCAGAGGCGAAAGTTCGTCTTCAGACCGTGGCGTTGGGATGCGTTCGCTGTACAACCAGCCTACGAACATCTTGAAAGGCTCATCGTCTTCGTCGGGAAGACCGTAGTATTGCTCTTTCTTGCCGTTCGGTTTAGGTCGGAAAATACTGCGGAAGAACTTCGACCGGTAGCAGAGGAGTTTCTCGTGGAGGACCCATCGGGTGTTGTCGCTGCCGACGTAGATGTCGACCATGTCTCGCGAGAGGAGCCTGTTGTTCACGGTCAGCTCACGAATCTTACCATCTTCTTGTTGTTAGTTCAGACTCACTCATGGAGCGGTCGTTCACCCATTTCAGAACCCATGGCTTAATTGATGCCCAAATTCGTGGAGGAGGAAGCTCACGCCGGTATGGCGCGAGAACAGCAGACCTTTCGACATGATTCTTAGGGCAACTCTTGAGAGGTGGTACAGGCAGGATCTTGAACGCTCCACTTCCAACTACATCCCTGCAATGCTTTGTCGTGCCGTGCTTTGGGTACGTCACTGTGCTTCTTCGAACTTGGCGACTCCATATCCTGCCGTCCTCATGATGCCTGTCATAGGCGGCGTACAAATAATTGACCTTTCTCAGGCTTGCTTGATCCCTCTCGACATGGGAAAGCCTACACCTCCCATGGCCCACATCCCTCCGCGACTTGGAAGCCACAGCCCGTCTTCCTCTTGATCTCCTCTACGCTCGTATCTGGATGGTGATCCCTCAACGTCAGACCCTTTTCGTCCACATCGAAGCAGGCCAGTTCCGTTACAATAGTGCGCACACAACTCGCTCCCGTCAATGGCAAATCACACTCGGCCTTGATCTTCGGATTACCATCTTTGTCGCAATGCGTCTGCACAACCAAGACTCTCGTCTGCTCGGGATTCGCAACCAAGTCCATCGCTCCGCCCATGCCTCTGACCATCTTTCCGGGGATCATGTAATTCGCGAGATCGCCGTACTGGCTGCACTCCAGAGCTCCAAGGACCGTCATATCGAGGTGTCCACCGCGGATCTGACCGAAGGAGATGTCGGACCCAAATGTGCTGGCGCCTGGGATGGGCACGATGCTCTCTTTCCCGGCGTTAATCCAATCGCATCGTTCTTCTCCCTTCTTTGGATATCCACCGACGCCAAGTATGCCGTTTTCAGATTGTACGTATACGTGCCGACCGTCTTGAATGGCGTAGCGGGCTGCAAGAGTCGGCATACCAACGCCGAGATTACAGCTTGAACCGGATATAAACTCCTTCCCGGCACGCTGAGCTATGGTGTCGCGAACTGTCTTCTCCGGATGTTGTTGTTGATCGTCACCATCCTCGGTGCGGAGAAATTCGATCTTGCCCCATGTCTCGCCCTTGAAGAGACGATTGACATGAAGACCTGGAAGATGTATAGATTCTGGGGCGAGGTCGCCCACTTCGACGATCTCTTCAGCTTCGACGATAGTAATTCGCGCAGCGGTGGCGACGATGCGGTTGTAGTTGAAAGACGTCCCTTTGAAGATACAATTGCCCATCTTGTCGGCTTTCCACGCCTTGACCCAAGCGAAGTCCGCGATGTCGAAAGCTTCCTCCAGAAGATAGTCTTTGCCTTTGAAGCTCTTGAATTCCGGCGGTCTATTAAAGCTGATAGCCTTTGCATTCGAGTCATACCGGGTAGGGAGTTTGCCTTCAGCATACAGCGTATTCAGGCCGGTTCGAGTGTAAAATCCGGGTATGCCGACTCCTGAACAGCGAATCTTTTCTGCGAAACTTCCTTGTGGGATGAGGTGGAGTTCGATTTGACCGGCGAGGAATGCTTTCTCCATAACATGGCAACGACCGATGTAACTGAGATATTGCTTGGAGATTTTCTTCTTCTCATGCAGTCGTCCTAAGCCCCAGGTGTCGTCGCCGGCGTCTACTGCAATGAATGTCAGGTCCGAGATATGGTCTTGGTTCCGAGTCCATTCGATCATGGCTTCCGGAATCCCAGAAAGTCCAAATCCACCGGCCGTGATGGTTACGCCGGATTTGAGATCACGAAGAGCCTCGTCGACCGAGGAGCATATCTCGAAGTCGTTTCTAGAAAGCATGTTGAAAAGGCGATTCAACTGCCGCTTGATGAATCGATTAGTCTGTTCGGATTTCTGACTGTGTAGCTCAGTGTACAGCGTATTGATGTGTCGAAGTGCCGTACAGACCGTGGCGATCACATCGATTTCTCGCCAGGGATTGGCTGACCACCTACAGCACCTTCGCACATCGGAGAAATCACCGCTGGTGGCCACTAACAGGCTCCGAGGGCATGTCTGGGATCGGATTGGCCTACCTCCTTGTAATCAGGTCATTAACCTGAGACAAGTTTTGAACGGTGATCCTTCCAATGTGCGAAGGTGCTGTAAACTGAACGCCAAAGTCAGCATCTCGTCCTTTGAGCAGGCCGTCGGCGAAGCCAATGTCAGTCCGACACGTTTTGTTCCATGCCTGGAGCAGGCGGTGATGTTATGGTTTGCAGCGGTTCGCAGCGAGTCTTCCTGTTTACAGGGGTCATACAGGCTGTGAAAAGTCAAACGCTTCGATGCCTGTATAGCGTGCCGCTGAAGACGCATTAGAGCTCATTTACTACCGCGTGCACAGACTCTGTCGGTCGATAGAGTTAGTGTTGCTGTCGGCCCTTCAATGCCGGCCATTCACGCTTACCGTTATTGGCATGCCGTGGCTCTGCGAGGTCAGCCCTTAAACCTCGCAGGTCAGAGGTGTTACCTGTGTTAGTGTTGCTCGATGAGGTATAGCTAGTGTCGTTGCCGCTAGTGGCCGGAAGGTTAAGGTTATTCGAGCACGTCGCGAGCGCGTATAAACGTAACCGTAAGCGTAATGTCGTCGTAGTTATCTACTACTCTTACTACTAACGTCGTATCTATTACCGTATTAGCCGCTATCGTTATAAGCTAGTAATACTATTAATATAGCCCTTAGGGCTACGCTAACAACTATATATATTCGAGCGCCTCGCCGGTACTACCTCCGCTTACGCCGAGCATTTACTACTACTACTAAGGCGACATTAACCTCGCCGTAACCGCGTTCGCGAGCGCCGCGGACGAGTAGCGCTAGCGTAAGTAGCAATATTAGAAGTAGGAAGAAGTACGGCGGTTCTATAAACACTAGCGTTAGATTACGAGTAGTAGACTACCGTACCCTATATATATATAATAGTATATACTATAGTTCGTACCGGTGCGATAATATAAGTAGAACGGCGTAGCTACGCCGTCTTATATCCCTTAGATTATTAGCTCGGATCCTATAGCTATATCGAGTCCTTTAGCGTCGCGGCTATCGTAGCTAGAGTAAGAGTAGGAGGTTATAACCGTATCGGATTCCTCGTCGTAATATACTAAGCTATTACCGGACCCCCCTACGAAGTAGCGGAAGACTACTCCTATAGAAGAGGTATATAATATAACGTAGAGCGACGACGTCGCCGCGGCCGAGTAGCGTACCGCTAATAATAAGGAGGGCGAGCTATAGTTAAGGAATTACGTTCTAGGCCCTAATAGTAGTAAGAGAGGGAAGTTCGTAGAGACTCGTATAAGCTATAATAAGGCAAAGCGGATTATAGTAATGTAGACTATTATATCCGCTAAGAAGGCTACTATTAAGTCGGAGTCGTTGCCGGCGTTCTTTAAGGTAATCGAGAAGACTCTACTACTATAGACGTAGTATAAGACGATAGCCCTCTAGCGTACTATCCTTAGTAATAAGAATTATACTAAGGGGTAGATACCGGCGTTTAAGGAGCTTATAAAGAATAAGGAGATCGGTACCGGACGTAGTAAGTCGGAGTTCTATTCGTTATATAGGAAGTAGCTTAAGATCGTAGAGAAACGAGAGGTTTATTAGGCTAATAAGAAGAAGACTACGGAGTAATTAGCTAAAGAGGCTAAGCGTAAGGAAGCGCACCGTATACGCGGAATAAAGCGGCGCTCTCGTAATAAGGTTAAGGGTAATAAGGACGAGGACGACGGTAGCGATAGAGGTGTTCCTATAACTCCGGATCCTCGTCCGGCGAAGGCCTAGCGACGATCTAAATAGTAGCGCGAGGAAGAGGTCCGTCGTATTACTAGTATTGCTGCCGGTTAAGCGGCTACATTAGTTAATATGTTCGCTTAGACGATGTAAGGTAACTAGCGGTAGTACTAGAACGAGCTAGAAATTATCTAAGCTATTATAGCACCGTCTACGGATAAAGGAAGGATTAACCGGCTTAAGAAGAGGTTTAATAGCGTAGAAGCGATATTATTAAGGATTAAGTCGTCGATTAGAAAAGTTAAAGAATAAGGTATAGTTATCGAGTCTTAGCGTTAGCGGTAGCGGAGGAAGGGTCGGGATATATATATACGGTAAAATATATACAAAAGTCCTAGTATAGTACATACTATTAATTTTAGTAATAGTGTTTTAAGAATTTAGGCTTTTTCTTACCTATTTAGGAAGGAGTAGCTACTTATATATGCGGGGTAATATCGAGTAGTATAGGAATTTAAACGATTATCCCGACTGTTCCTCCTTACGAGGGGTAAGAATTTATAACTAATTACTACTTCTATAACAATACTTCCTTTAATTTCTTTACCGTTACCGCTCTTTAATACGCTCTTTACTACCCTCTATACCGCTAACCGCTTTACCGACCGCGCTATTAAAAATACCGCCGCCGTCCTACCTAAACCCCTCGAGATACCGCTTAACCGATAGTAGCGGATAGCTAAAGATACGGAACAAGGCGTTCTCGTCGCCCTCCTAATATCGTATATAAGAGAGGCAGTTTTAGATTAAAATAGATACTAACCGGTAGGTAGAGTACGGCTAGACCTCGCTCTTAATTAGCTTACTAGAGTTCGTATATCCCTATATAGTATCGTTTAGTCCGAATGCTATCTTAACGATAATCCGAGCCTACGAATAAAGGAAGTTAGTAGTACGTTACTTAGCGCTAAGATAACGCTAGCTACCGGCTACGGCTATATATAGCTCTACGACACTATAGTAGCTTCGATAAGCGCTATCGCTATATATAAATAGCTCGCCGCCTTACCGACCCTCGAATATCCCTCGGAGTCTTACTTCTATGCCGGTTTTAGCGAACATTAGGAAGTCGTTCGTAGGCCTAACGAATAGTACAGACGTATAAACAATAAGGCTATCCGGTATAACGATATACTAGAACTTCTCGCCGTTCGCTCGGTAATAACTAGACTAGCTATTACGTTGTCTATATGTATCCTTTAGCCTCGTATATTCGAAGAAGCTACTATCGATAAACCCCTATATATTATAATAACCTCTCCTTCTATAGTATTACTAATATCTCTCTAGGGTATTAATGTTTAATAGCGCCGGCTACTACTCTACGAGCTTACCGAATGTCTCTAATAGTAGCTCGTACGTTCTATTAAACACCTAAGATATCTAGCTATAGCTACGGCCTATATTAATAGAGTAATATCGCCCTACGTACGCTAGCCGCTAATATACGAGATATAGAGCCTTTAAGGGATCCGTAGTATAATAGTATCGTCTATAGCTCTTAAACTTAAGGGTCTCGTAGCTAAGTAGCATTAGTACTAGCATACGCAACTACTCCTTTAAGAAGCGTATTAATATATAGACGTTGTCGTCGTCTATATTATCTAGCGACTACTTATAGTATACGAAGTAATATCTCTTACGCTTCTAAGGGCCTCGTACCCTAGCCTATACCTCTATTAATACTAACTACTCTTCCTTAGATATTAGTACTACCGCGAGCGCTAACATAATAAGCCTCTACCTTATACGAGCCCTTCTACGACGAGCCCTCCTTATTATTATTATTATAAGTAACGCTCTACGTTATTCCGGTCGGATCGGCGGCATAGTCGGTAAGGGAAGGTATATATAATAGCGCAACACTACTTACGAACGAGAGCCATAAACATAGGTAACGCGACCGCGTCGCCGGCATGCCTCATTAAGCAAGCGTGATTCACTGCCAAGAACATGACGACGGTGAGACGGCACCAACCTTGTATTACATTAACCTCACTAGCACGCAGTGACCATGGCCTGTGCATGCGATGGTAAATGAGCTCTATTCTGCGCGTGCGGGCGGGATTCCGGAAAGGTATACGAGGATCTCCATCGATGGGCAGCGGAAGGCTTCGGGCAGCGGAAGGCTTCGGGCAGCGGAAGGCTTCGGGCAGCG
>JYJE01000636.1:161403-175668 GCA_000983655.1 Zymoseptoria brevis
TCTGTTCGTTTACTTCATTGTCCTCAACTGCTGTATTCCATGCTGTCAACCAATAATGACCTCGTGTAAAGTCGAGGAAAAATTCGTCGGAGCATGGCTTCCCACGTGGCCGTCGAAAACTCTGGGTCACGCGAGGAACAATCAATCTCGCTTCCATCTGCGGAAGAGGGAGACGGCGATGCGCCGCTGCAGTCGCCGCCTTCACGGCCAAGGTCATCTACTGCAAGCCATGCCAGCGTTCATTTGGAGGACAAGGAAACGAAAAATCCAGACGTGCCGACTGCTGTGATTGAAGTGAGCCTCGAGTTCAAGCGAGGCCGGATATCGACCCCAATCCTGCCACTTTCCCGCAAGCGTTCTGATGCTGCAGAAGACAAGGACTCCAGACCCGCAGGCTTGTTCCACCGCATGTGGATTGCATATGCCACAGACTACGCCAGTGCTTATAAGACACTCTACGCTTTGGTCATTATCTCAAACTTCATTGCCATGGCATCAGTTCTACCGGGTCGCTCACTGCACGAGGCACTGAGACGGTGTAGCGACGCAGCCATAACCAATCTCGCTGTGGCAGTTGCCATACGGCAGCCTTATGTGATCAACCTTTTCTACCACGGCTTCGTTGGAATCCCACGATCGATGCCATTATGGCTCCGGCATACCTGCGCGAGGGTCTACCAATATGGGGCAGTCCACAGCGGTGCGGCGTGTTGCTCGTTTGTCTGGTTCTGTTTGTTCCTGGCCTACCTCGCGCGGGAAGTTGTTGTGAACGACCGGCCGCATGCCAGCCCCGAGACACTCGTGTGCGCATCCATCCTGGCCGCATTTCTCACGACCATCATCATTTTTGCGCTGCCCCAAATGCGACGGAGGTACCATAACCTTTTTGAGCGGTGGCATCGATTCGGTGGATGGATGGCTCTTGCAGTCTTCTGGGTGATGCTGGTGCTGTTCCAAAGAGACGAACTCAAGCAAGCAGATGGAGCAGAATCGCTCGGCATGGGAATGGTCAAGCTGCCAGCCACTTGGATTCTGCTATTTGTCAGCATCAACGCCATCTGGCCGTACTTGCTCATCCGAAAGGTGCGGGTCGTGCAGACGGAGAATCTCTCCAACCATGCTATTCGCATTTATTTCGATCCCAAGGAGAAAATCATCCCGACGCACGGCGCTGCTATCTCCAGATCGCCATTGAAAGAATGGCACAGCTTTGCAGCGATCTCCGACGTTGATGGAACAGCAGGTGGCTCATCGTCCATTGTCGTGTCGAAAGCAGGAGACTGGACAGCGGACGCGATCTCCAACCCTGCGCCATATTACTACATGAAGAGCATCCACATGGCCGGGCCGGGAACGATGGCCAAAATGTTCTCTCGCGTTGTGTTCATGTGTACGGGCAGCGGAGTAGGACCTATCCTGGCGGTGTTGACGCCCTTGGCCAATGTTGGCTTACGGATCATTTGGTCTGCACCACAACCTCGCGAGGTGTTCGGAGACAAGATTTGTTCGGCGCTACTGAGGGCTGATCCCGAAGCCATCATCTGGGACACGCATAAGTCTGGGCGACCAGATCTCGTCAAGATCGCAACTCGGGTATATCGGGAGAGCGATGCGGAAGCGCTGTTCTTCATCAGCAATCAAAGGCTGACCAAAGTAGTGGTGAAAGAGTTGAGGAGGAAGGGGATTGCTACATTTTCGCCTGTTTTCGACTCGTAGGGTGCTTGCGAACGAGTCTTACGACAGAAAGTGGCAGCAAAGAAGATGCAGGGTTCCAAACTACTTCGCAGTGCGATGCTGTCATGCAAAAGTGCACCGTGAGCTAAGCGTCGTGTTTGGCAAAGGTCTGCGAAGGTTGTATGTGACAGATGTTGATCGTACTCGTCCTGCTGCCTCCCTTCTTCTGCTTAACTTGCGAAGCTCAAGCCACCGAGGTGCGATTCAGGCAGTGCGCATTGAGCGGGCTCGTGGGTAACGTGAATTTTGGCAGGCATTTCATCTGCCGAGAGGACCGAGAGGGCCGATACGTCGTAATGTCAAATTCATGACTGCGCTGCATTCCAGTCGAATGGATCAGAATTGTCCATGAACGAGAAATCGTCCAGGTTGATCGGGTAATTTGGGTCCAGGTACGCTGTGAAAAGATCGTCCACACCAGAGAATAGAGCGACTCCGTCGTCCTGCGCGGCTTGTCCAGGTGCTGACCCTTCCTCTCCGCGGTCTGCAGGAGCAACTGCGGCATCAGCTGTTCGGTCATCGATTAGCGTACTTGGCCTTGCGAGAGATGCTGTGCAAAATCCTGGACTATCTCCGCCGGCGGGAGCTATTCTTGAGATACGGAACGCAGCTAGATCGGTGGCCTTGTTCAACTCGTCCAGTACTTTCTTCGAGATCGAAGCAATAATATCAGCGCTTGCCCAAGTCCTTCGAAGCTTGTGTAAGATCTGGTAGCACTCTTGGAAGTCGTCGCGCGCATCAACTTGTTGATGGGTGAGGTGTGATTGTCGCAGGTGCTGATATGAGACCGACAACGCCAGTGAAATGGCATATGGCAGGAGAGGAAGAGGCAGCAGTTGCGAGAGCAAGTCAGACGCCATGAGCCGCTTGATCTCTAGGGTACACAAGCTCTGCCGTACGTACGATGCTGACGAGCGTCGAATATGCCGAACACCTCTGGATCGATGGGTCAAGACTCCAACAAGTAGATAGAAAAGGTGTAATGTCGCCACCTGGTCTTCTGGCAGATCCCAGCCATGGCCTTCGTCGATGGCGTCTTCAAAACTAGGGAAGTCCTCTTCCCAGCCAAGGATGCTCATATCTAGGTGTGGTCGATAGAAGCCAATAAGCTTGTTGAGAGTCTTGCAGATGGATAACCAGACTTCGAATGCCGGAAAGCCGCTTTCACCTGCAGTGTAAGGCTCGATGGACAGATCTACGTCTGACATCATTACTGGTCTGCCGTAGATACAGCTGTATAAGCGATCGAGACTCCACAGACACCAGAAAAGGAGCTGTGAACGGGTTAGCGAGGTCGTTGGCCATGACGAATGATTCTGAGAGTACCTTGGATGAGCGCTCTTCACCTGAGGGTAGTCCAGCCTGCTGTCCGAGGTGCAGTGCTAATGTCTGGCCGTAGTGTAGCGCTTGAACAAGATACAGTGTTGCTTCTTCGCCACCATCCTGGCCTTCGGCATGGAGGGATGCAAGTGCCAATATTCGTATGAGCGTGAGCTTCTCAAATTGGGCGGGTATCTTCAAGGCTGCTTTGACAGTTGTGTGCAATCTGCTGCAGAACTCCCGGGGGGCCAGTGGACCAGGAGAATCAGTCAGACGAAGATACGATACAGCCTCTGGGTCTTTGGCTGCTGCGTTGCAGATGGCGTGTACTAGAGTCTCGTTCGCCTTGCCTTCGGCGTAAGATTGTCTGAAGTCGCTCTCACTAAGAATAGGCAGGACAGGATGGATTCTCCGAAAATAGATATCGATCAAGGGAGGAATGGCGGTGCTATGGGGCTTGTGAGATGTCTTTGAATCGCTAGCTGCGTGAGTCGGGTTGTTTTTCTGCTGAATCAAGGCATCCCATTCACCTCGATTCACCCAAATCCCGACAGTGCTATCGCCTGGCGTACGAGGCTGCGCTGAATGAAGAAGAGTCGATCCAGGATGCTAATTACGAGGGAAAGTAACAGTCAGTCATGCTTCTTCATTATTCCATGCCTTTGGACCTAGTCCAGCCCGAGAAGCATTTGCCGGACTGTTGGCTGTCTTCTACTTCATAACGTACCATATCTGGAACGAACACCCTACTTCCACCATGGACTTCGCCATTCGGTGGACTTGAGCTGAGCCTTTCCGCGTCATCTTGGTCTTTCGGTTCGTCGAAATGTGGGCATCGTTTCTGCAGTCGAAATGCGTGAGTCGTTGTGCCGAGAGCGATTGGCAGTCTTACCTTTCTGGACCTGCAAGACTCGCATGCCTTCGCCAGTCGCTTACGCTTCGCAGGATTTCCGCTGTACTGATTAACGAACGTCAACTCCATCGCCATGTCGGCAAAAGATTGATGTTGTGAAAGTGACTTCGAACGAGCTGGTGAAGTTGGTTCATCCGGGTAAGTAAGCCGGCTAGCCCGGCTAGTCCGGCTATCGGACGTATGCAGGTGAGCGACCGGGACTGACTGACATCCATCCTCTCCTCTGCCTTCCCACCAAATGTATCAAGACAACACATCATTGGCAGACTGACTGTTGGACAATCTACAACGATGATGTCTGAAACCAAGAACATCCTCATCTTCGGAGCGACTGGCCTCATAGGCACTCACATCACAAAAGCCATCCTAGACAACAAGAGCCGATGGTCGAGCGTTGCAGTATTCACATCTGCCAACACCGTACAAACGAAAGCAGACGAAATAACACATCTCAAAGCTCAAGGCGTAAAGATCATCGAGGGCGATCTCACATCCGAGTCCGATGTCAATAACGCCTACAAAGGCATCGACACTGTGGTTTCATGTGTCGGCAGGCCGGTGATCGACAAACAACTGCTCCTCATCCAACTGGCGGACAAGCATCCGGATGTCATGAAATTCTTACCATCTGAGTACGGCACAGACATCGAGTACTGGCCCTCTTCTGCCAACGAAAAACCACATCAGCTCAAGCTCAAGGCCCGAGCGCTGCTCAAAACCATTCAGAACTTGGAGTATACGTACGTTGTGACGGGTCCATACGGAGATTCTGACGGTGGTCTTTATCTCTCTGCGAAGAGTCCCGAGAGGGAAGAAGAGGGAACGTTTGACGTGCAACGCAAACGAGCCGTGCTGCTTGGCGATGGCAAGGGCAAGATCTCCCTCTCTACAATGAGAGACGTCGGCAAAATGGTGGTCGCTGCTTTGCTTCATCCAGAAGCTTCCAGGAACAGAGCATTGCATGTAAACTCCTTTACCACAACTCCGAATGAGCTGGCTGAGGAGTTCCAGAAGCAGACAGACGAGAAATGGGATGTGGCCTATACGAGTCTTGACCGTTTGAAGCAGCTTGAGCAGGAGACTGGTGGACCGTTGACGCTGCGAAGGATCTGGACAGAGGTGAGTTATTGCGTCCCGTGTGAGTGGTGTTTGTGACACCTGCTGACTTCTAGACTCCGCTTTGAAGGGTGGCACACTTTACGATGAAAGGGACAACGAGCTCATCGGCTTGAAGGATGGCGATGTTGACACTCTCCAGAGTGCTGTCGCACTCGCCATAAGTGTTCAAGCGAATCTGTAGACGCAGACGGAAGACGATAGGAACAACGCTGGACAGTGAAGGTTCTCACAGCAGTCCGCGAACATATGAGGACACAACGCTTTGCTGAGAGCCCTTACTCAATAGCGTCAATCAGTCGCCTGCATTTTCAACAACTCCTGGCGACTTCCCTGCACACCTAAGTAAGGGCGGTCTGCTAACGTACATGTACATCTCAGGAGACTGACCTGCTGACTTATTACCTGCTCCAGCTTGAAGGTGTTATGCCACGATACCGGTACATCTACGCTTTTCGTAGCAACTCGCTGCAGCTGAAGTGTGGTAATGGTGTAACCATTACCCACATCCCTTCGGAACAACCACAAGCACCGCAATGCCTGCTTCCAGCCAGTCCAGCCAGCAACGCAGTGAGCATCAAACATTGTCGGAGGCGATCAGGTCTCGTCTTCGTGTAATTGATCGGGTTAGTGGTGTGGCTGACTTGTAGGCACTACATTCTCACCTGCACGTACGATGGCTACGCAGAGCTAGATATCTTCGGATGGTTGTCCGTGGATGAATGACGGGCAGGGTCACGTTGTGTGCATCATTGCATGTGCATGTACCGGACTTTCCAACGCGTGGCCGGCACGAGCGTGGTGGTACGGCAGCAATGGAGCGAGAGAATGCTGTGTTACGTCCGATGCTGTGCGAGGGAAGGATTTTCTATGGATGACGTATTGATGTTCTGGTAAGAGAGGGATTGTTTGCTTGAAGAAGGAGGTGTTCTGTTGAAGTTTGGAGCTGAGGTGCTGTCATGTCTCAGGAATTGCAGCTCACGTAAAGCGGTGGCCCTTCCAGAGTTGTGAGCGACCTGCTCGATCTCGGCACCACCGAGTGTGGATCAGGGTCAATGGCTAGCAAACTTCAGATGGAAGCGCGTGAAGTGGATATCTAGCGGCGCGGCATGCAAAGGAAGGAGGGGAGAAAGGCTTGTAAATCATGCAGGCAGCCGGGAGACGAGGCGTGGAGGAATGGATTTTTTTTTGTGTATGACAATCCTTACGGACGCGGGCGAGGACGTGGTAATGGGACATGCAGTGATCGGACTTGAAAGCGATGCTTCTCGTACCGCACCTCCGACGGTACGATTGATGTCGAGTGAGGCGGCTGACGGAGCTGTTAGGCGTGCAGTAGCGGAAGTGGTTTACTGTAGCTCTGGTGGATGGTGCTAGCACTGGATGGCGCAACGCACCGTGCTTCTGCAGCTCGGAGGAGGTTGAGGAGTAGGGGCAACTGGTCGAGGTCTGCAGGTTCGTTGCCGGTGGAAACGAACATTGCATGCATAGATTGAAGGAGTCCGGGAAGCAGTGCGGTCAAGCGGACTGGCTTTGACGGTAAAGAAGATGCGATGCAAGCCGGAGAACTGTAGTGAGATGCTTCCGTTCTGTCGGTGGGCCTTTGAAGTTCGTAGTAGGGGCTTGTGGAGCTAAATGCCCTGCATGCTTAGTGTTCAGGAATTCTGCGCGCAGTCTCTTTGACCCATAGAACTCACTGGTCATGAGTTTCCAGTGGGACTTTGTTCACGACCGCGTCTGTTGTCGTGCAGTCTTGCATGACAACAATGCCAGGATGAGCGTGAAACCGACGGCGTGGGAGAGGGGACGTGCTAAAAAGCCTAAGAGCCGTGTGTACGCGTTTCACGCTTGGAGGATGGAAGATGACGAGAATGTTTCAAGGCTGACGCGCATGTCAGCAACCACGATATCAGAACAAGATATCCCTCAGCATTTGTTTGCTGCGTTGCGTGCATCCGGTTTGCGGCTCGGAGCTGTGGAGGAGAATCGTTGAGCGGCAGGCTCCAGGAGCCATCGCTAATCGGTGGTGGAGAATAATGTGGGGTGTACCCAGGTATTTTCGCCATTTCGCTGGCGAGGCGATGAGCTTGCAGAATCTAGACGAAGGTGTGCGGATTGCGGCATTGATGGCCAATGCACACACATAGAAAAGTGAACGCACTGATTGGTAGACTTTTTCCGGAGAGAAGCAACAACGCGCGGCATGCAAGTCAGATCGAGAAACACCGATGTTCTCGTCAGAACGTACCTTGCGTTGGACATCGAGAAGTCGGCTTCTTTTCGGGCACGGAGGAAGCTGTCGTGCCTCCGCTTGAACATCGAAGAGGATGCCGACGAATTATTGCAGGGAGAAGACACGCCAACGACGACGATGATGATGCAATTGGCGTGCTATTGCAATGGTTCAACGGGCGACGGATGTCTCGAGCTCGAGCAAGCGTTTCTCTTGTACATCCCTCTTCTAGAAGAATTGTCGCGTGGGTGGCGAGTTGTTCTCGATCTCAGATCTCAAGATGCACACGAAGCTTGACAGAGCGCGGGTCAAAGGCAACAGGCTGATCGTTGTTGTTCGCGTTTCCCGGCAAACCTTGACTCCGCGGTACATCGATCGAGGTACCTTACTTTGTCCCGTTCTTGCCCTTTGTCGTTTGCAGAGCTGGACGAAAACAGCGGCAACATCTTCTCGAGCAGAAGAGCAGTGATCATGTAGAGTAACGCGTTTGTCTGCGAGATCGCTGGATGTGGCACGCATCCTCGACCGCTCGTATTCGAGGATGTTGCAGTATTTATGGAGCACCATTTTAGGCTTTTGACTGTGTAGGAGTGATCAGAAGGAAGACAGAACAGGCGTCTCGAGATTGTTGGTGTTCTCCGACCATTGTGGGCGAGGACGACTGTGTACACTCATATAGGGAAAGCACAGTTTAATGCAATGGTCGAAATCACAACGCTCGACGAGGACAGTAGTACCTTAGACTCGATTTGATGCGCATTGGCAGCGGCAGAGGATGTGTTCGCCTGCATGACTAGATTGGCCACTAGCCTATTCCAAGATCGGCCCTCCACTTCTGAAGCCTGTGCACGCCTTTGTGTTCTCCTTACGCCGAAGTCCTCTCCCACCGGCTTCAGCACCACCTCCGCCATTGCTGACTATTCTCTCTGTCTGTTCTTGTCGTTTCGTCTCCTTCTTGAACACACATTCGACTTGATTGCTTTGGAGATTGGCATACTGTTTCCTCCCTCCCCCGCCGATAATTCGACCAGGCCCCTGAGAACTATCATCTCCCAAGGGCAAACCTCCAACCTCCTCACCACTAATCGAACACATCGACCACACCGACACTGACACGCCATTACCTACCGTATCGACACTGCAGGCTCTTCGGCAACGGCGAGCAGCGGAGTTCAATGTCGTCGCTTTGAGTCGCTCACCTCCTCGCGGGCGTTTTGCTCTTTCTCCGCCAGACCGTACGACTTCTGTAAGGTACAGTCTCTCCTCTCCTCGCTACTGCTCTACACTCTGCATCCTCCACATGCACAGCACGGCATCTTCTCGACACATTTGGAGACACTCTTCTCCACACCGCCGCGCAGTCCCGCGCCGTGTCAATCGAGACCCGGATCTCCATTCCACCGTTGCAACAGGAGAGCATCTGCCTTCACTTCACAAATCATTCACACACTCTTTTGCGCACCGACGACCGCTGTTCTTCATCTCGCCATCGACGGCTGCACCGTTCCATCGACATTCTGACCATTCGTACTGACTGCTGGCCGGCTCAGACATAATTAAATCACGCACCGCCGCACATTCCCGCGCCATCTCACCGACGACTCCACCGACCGCCGCTTTACCTTAATCGTTACCTGATGGCTGAGGTACTGCCGCTGCCTATGACCACCACCAGCACGATTACGATGCTCCAGACCCGACCATCTTCCTCCGACGCCTTCCAGGGCTCATCCCAACAATACTCGCAGGCGCCACGTTTGGTGCACTCCTCGAACAGCATGTACAATGGACAAAACAACTCATATCGGGGGACTTCTGCTGCCCCTGTGCAGCCATACGCGTTTCAGTCGACGCCGAATCTGCGGAAAGATGCTAGGACTGCCTCAACTCCCTCCACATCTCTTGGAGTACATCACAAGCACGCGCACAGCACACAATCTGCTTCTGCATCATCCACGACTTCGTCGGACGTGTCCACGCAGCCGTCGGCGAAAGACGACTCCGTCATGGGCTCGCGGAATGGATCTCTGATCAACATTTCTTCAAACATGCCCGACCTAACACTCGGCACATTCGACACACTAGCAAAGTCATCTCCTGACCGGTATCGCCGTCCGGCTCAGAAACGTGCCGAGTCTACGCAGACCACGCCAAAGACGACTCAACAAGCAGTCGCCACCCCATTGGTGCCGGAATTAGGTAACGCAGTGCAAAAGACGCCAGCAGTGACTCGTACCGAGAGTAACGAAGACATGGCATCGACGAAGTCCGCAGCCGCTAAGAGATATCGACGTCGCAGTCTGAACGTGTCCAACTTGGATACACAATCCGCCACGGGAGCTCAGCGTCCTTCTTCTGGTCATGGATCTAGTTCAACATCAACAACCGGCACTATCCGCCCCGTTTCCTACCATCAGCGTAGCGGGAGTGATGACAGCCAACAATCACACAGGAGAAAAGGCTCGGTCACACAACAGGAGGCCGCCAAACCCGTACAAACTGGGCTTCGACCACCGGAGTCCAGAACCAATGGTCCCTCCCGTAACACCTCTGAGAGTACCCTTCGCGGTAGAGCACCATCACCGCTGTCCAAGGAGAATGTTGACACGACATCACAAACACCAGCACCGGCGTACGCAACACCCATGCCCGGCAGGCCGAAGACGTATGCAGCGGCAGCTCAAGCAGCAGTACCCACCATCTCTCCCGCAGCGCAACAACTTGCCGCTGTATCCAACAATGACCTTAATAAAGGCATGAAGTCTCGACTACGCCGCGCCTTCTCTTTCGGGAGTGCCCAGGAGCTGCGGCGAGGCGCCGCGGAAAACAGCAGCCATGTCGCCGCTGTCCAGGGGCTGACGGCCAGAGAGCAACAGCAGCAGAACATCGACGACGAGTTGGACGCTGAGCAGCAGGAAATCGCGAGGCGACAGGAGGAAGCTGGAATCGGTGCGGGCATCTATTCAGGTCAAGGCGGCTTCACTGGGTCGACGGACAACCTCTCCATATCTTCGACCGCTTCGTCAGCATCGATGATGCTGCGTAAGATGGGTCGAGGAGCGAAGAAGAGTGCTAGAAGCATCAAGGGACTCTTCCGACCCAAGTCCGTCATTGGCGTGCCTGCCGCTGATGGGCCTTACCAGGCTCCTGTGGGCGCCATTGTGCAGCCGAGCGTGGCGCAGGTTTCAATGGTGACCGTGGAAGCCGAGAGACAGAAAGTCAACGTCAACGAGCATCCATCGGACAAGCATGGCATCACTGGCTTCCCTAAGCTGGAGCGCAACTCGATCGATGCTGCCAACGGTATCAATCCCCAACGCGGTTCTGCCGAAGGATCGACCAACTCACGCCGCAGTATTGTCGGCAGTGACAGGGATCGTGCCGAAGTTCTTGCCGCTGTCAAGAAGGGCATCCTCAAGCGGACCGGCACCAATTCGCCAAACGGTTCTCCTGTCATCAGGCCGCACGACGGACCCACAGATAGTCCGGCGTCGAGCCAGCCCAGCACACCGAAGGATGTTGAAAGCCGCGCCGGCTCGATGAAGAACGTCAAAAATGACTACTTCTCTGCACGTCTCGCAGCGCCCGTCACCAGAAGCATGCCTGTCACACCCAATGGCACGGCTCGGAACATTTCTTTCAGCCCACGGATCCAGTTCCACGATGCTTGGTCTGCCAGCGAGTACGATCGTCGCGGTGAGATTGCCACCTGCAACCGCCTGACACCTATGCTTGCTCAGCAGATCAAGGAGGAGCTCAACACGTTCAAAATGGTACGATATTGATGTGTATTGCCAATCTTATACACACGCTAATAGTTCGACAGGAGATGGAAGTTCATGAAATGAGCAAACCCCATACACATTTCTTCTAATGACAGCCTCGGTCATCCATGGCAATATCCTATACCTCCGCCGCGAGACACGAACGAGACGACGACCGCACACACGGATAGACGAACAGAACGACCTCCAGCATCGCACGTGCACCACCTGCTCATCGACGCGAGCGTCCCTTTTCTTGGCCTGCCAATGAGGCACACAGCAGGCAGTTCCATCAAGTATTTGCAAACATCGGCGTGGCGTTTTGTGTGTCATCTAGGTTCTCGCAGGCATTGAAAGAGCGAGGAGCGGCGAAAGGGATAAGAGACGCGGTGGCTGCTACACAGCATCGAGTTGTTGTGCTGAAGCGTGTCAAGAGTTGTTGACGCTAAATTCGGTTGGCTTTGAAGGGGTCATTCGATCATCTGAGCCCGGAGGAACAGCCAGATGAGGTGACTAGTGGAGAATCGATTGACCTGTCTCTTGACACCGAAGAAGCATGGAGGAGGCGGAACAATGTCCAGTCCATTCTGTTCGAAATCGACATTGCGATGATACAGACAACTGCGTTGAGCGGAAAGAGATGCGGCAAGCGTATTGACAGCATTGGCTCGCATCGTTGGAGAGGCTCCACGTTGGTCGATTGGTGGGAGGGAAGGGCGAACGTTCGGCGGCTTTCCCTCACCTGTTTGCTTTGTGCTCACGTCATGGATGCGTGGTGGTGCGCGGAAAGTTTTCTCCTGGATTAGCGAATTTTGCATACTTGCTTTGTACTCTGCTTTTGAATCATGATGGGCTTGTTTCTCTCTTTCTTGTTGTATTTTGACTTGTCATAGAAAGCGGGAATGGAGGATGACGTCCAGCGCTCAGGCGTGACTTCGCAAGACTCTGGCTGACCTCCGCATGTACGATGATGGAAAGTTTGCAACGGCTTCATGTGATGCCGTTGGTTCTTCGTTGTCGCGTGCTTCGTCGTCTATCGTCTACGATCTTTGGTAGAGAGGTTGCGCTACGGTGGCGGTGGCTGCATTGCCCCGATTCGGGGCATTAGGCGAGAGGTCTGTGGGGAGTCGGTGGAACAATGAAACGTATCTCAGTGAAGGGCGACTCGGCAGGGAGGTCAAAGAAGAGTGTCTGTGTGGATATTGTGATATCGTCGATTCACGAGCATACGCCCCGTGTAATGCGTATTCGTTATGCGAGGCGATAGCCGTGAGGGGAAGTGCACGTGGCCGGAGTGCTTCCCGGTCGACGCCACGGAGTTTACGGACTAACGGACCACTAGTGGACCTCATCAAATGTCGAGGTCATCGTCTTTGTGTCGCAGGACTGTCGTGATGTAGACATACCTCGCCACGCCGCGCATTGCGTCTGCTCTTGCTCCTGTAATTGCTCTCTCCTGCAGCGAAACTGTCCGATTTCGAAGCACATCTCAAGCTCTTGAGCGCGAACACCATCCGCCAGCTTCCCACGGCACGTGAACCGCCACCATGGCTTTCGTCCTCGTCTGGGCTGGAGTCATGATCAAAGAGAAGGTGGAAGATCGCAAAGAACGGAAGCGCATGAAGCAGGTTGACATTGATCGAAAGTACAAGGAATTGCAGGAAGAGACGCAGAGGAGACTCAGTCGGACGGCGAGTGGAGGGTTGGTGGTATTCGACGACGCCGATGGCGAGAGGACTGAGATGGAGTGGGCGGAGGAGTATGTGAGGAGGGAGGACGAAAAGCGGCGACAACAGGAAGAGAAGACGGCGAAGAGGAGGCATTTGAGTAAGATATTGGGGTAGTGTACATGACGTGAAGTGGACGCTGCGAAAGGAAACGGGTAGCGCAAAGACAATTGAGTGGGAATGGGACTGCCGAGGAAAGGACAGCACATGGGCTTTTGAGTCTTGACAGAGCAGCGCAACAGGAAGAAGAAAGAGGCCACGATTGATACCCCGAACGACAGCTTTGATGTATCTTGTACAGATCTGAGAACGAAACGAAAAGACCATCCAAAGACTAGGGACCACAAATTACAGAAACATTGATGGTGGAAGAGTCTGGCCAAGCTTCGAACGCGGAGGTGAAACGTGCAGCAAGGATGAGATGTCTTGCGGTGTCGTTCGATGATGACCGGTCGACAAGGTCGAGTCCGCGCCATCGAGGAGTATGACCAACAACCTCAGGCTAAGCACTGCGTGACAGAGCTCAATTCCTCGTCCACCAGTCAACAGGTCCCCTGCTCTGCAATCTACACAAGGAATCCCAAGCTGTCTTGGCCGCGGGACTTGCTTCGGCACGTCAACTTGGAAGCCACGTAACATGCGCTTCCATCGAACGTCCGGGCGGTGCCGTTAATATCTGCTGGCAACTTGGACCGCTTCGCCAACACACCGCTTCTTGCGGCATTTCAGTATCAGCGACAAGGAGGAGACGACATATGCATTCCCGTGGGTCACTGGCCAATTATTTCCTGCCACTGCTAAAGGCTTGTGTTAAAAAGAGAAGAACGTGCAAGATCGATTGGTAACTGCAAGCAGAGACGACAGCGTACAACGAGCCGTTCATCTCGAGTGCTTTTTCCCATCTTTTGGCAGCCACACCCGGCGCCGGCGGATGTCTCATCAGATCCAGCTCTCAGCAAGCCGCCTTCGCAAACAACATGGCTGAAGTCGAAATAAGCGAACTACTGGAGCGAGTCCGGCGAAATCACCGACACACCTTCAGGCGACCTGGAGGCACTAGGAGACACCGACTCCCACGGACACATGTGGTATTGCTTTGACGACCGTTGCGCTCCATACCACAAAGATCACAGAAGCTTCAACAGTCATAAGGCCCTGTTTACTTAGGCCAGTATCCAGTATCCCGACGAGTATCCAGTATTTGAGGATACTGTGCAGAATCCTGAAAAGCACGGACCGTTGGTGCGAGCACCTCACGAGGGGCACCGCAAGATTCTATAGAATCCTCGCATAGACCTTATGTATCGAGTAATTTCATAGCGATTTCCGACAAATGCCGGATACTGGAGAATCCAAGCTGCGTGTCCTGAAAGTGCCGACTAAACGCACAGAATCCAAGTAAGGCCCTGTTTACTTAGGCCAGTATCCAGTATCCCGACGAGTATCCAGTATTTGAGG
>JYJE01000645.1:628-14355 GCA_000983655.1 Zymoseptoria brevis
ACTAGAAGAGCTCCTTAATCCTTATATATAGTAGTATCTAATAGTCCTTATCTTAATAGATCCTCGGATACGTAGAGAGCTACTAACGAGCTAGTATCCGTCTAAACGTTTAAGGCTTAATAGCTACTTACTACTCTTCTCTTAGCTATTAAACGACGTCGTCGTAGGTCTATTTAGAGACCCTAAGAAGAAGCTCGATCTTAGTTCGAAGGTAGTCGATATTAAGGGTAGCGTATAGTATAGTAAGAGGGTAGTAAGGGCGTTAAAAAGAAGAAGAACGATATTACGAGTAAGAGAGGTAGACGTTACGAGCGCTTACTAAGCGCTAAATTAAGAAAACGAGGTTTTAAGAAAATAAGAATTAAGGTAGTAACCTAAACTACTATATAGGACGCTATCCTACTTTAACTTCCTCTTCCTCTTCTACCTCCTACTCTACCCTCTTAACTCTACGCTATATATATATACCTATTTAATTATACGCCGTAACGCTCTATAGCTTTATTATCTTCTCTAGAAACTATATATTTACCGATTCTTATCTTCTACTCTATAGCCCTATTCTTCTCGTAGAGTAAAAGTTTAGTAGGGTAAGAGATCGATAGACTAGCGTATATCGGTAATCTAGTAATAATATATATATATATATTTTCGGGGTAACATCGGTAGTAGTATACGAGAGTACTCTATAGAAGGTCTAGTGTAGATAAGGTACCTACTACCTACTACCTACCCTAGGTTCATGGTTCGCAGCTCACATGGCGGGCGGGCGTATATTAACAAACCCCTGTTTTTCTCCGCATTCTAATCTGTAGGGTGCACCCCCGTTATTCTCCGCGTTCTACTTCCACATCCGGCTGGGCTACGGGCAGCCATCGTTCCTCAGACTACGCAGTGAGTGTCTTTGCGCAAGACGGGACTCTCCCTCAAACAGTCTTTACACAAGTAAGGTGAGAGTACTAAAGAGCCTGAGCAAGTTTGCGAGGACAGCGACGGGCGTACAACAGCCGAACGCACCGACGACCACGACAGCGACGACTACTACGACGATCACGACTCCGAGCTTCAATCCCTCCAAACCGCCACAACTATCGAAGGCGCGCACCTCCACGCACACCGATTCACCCTTCTGACTCACGTGCTTGGGATCATCGTTGTCACCGGCCGCCTGCACAAACGGAAACCAAGGCGCCGAGATCAAGAACCCCTTCTAAGCTCGGTCTCGGAGCTACGCTGAGGCAGCCGAAGAGGAAGACGAAGGCGTGGATAAGCAGGAAGACGGAGACGAAGAAGAGCAGACAGACGGAGACGAAGGAGAGCAGGAAGACTGGACATTCACCTCCCGTAATGAAGTGATACAGAATAGAAGAGGTGGTGGAACTGCCAGAAGCCAAACACCGTACTTCATCACCCGAAGGAACCCCTACGGACAATCATCTGCAGCACATTCATCCCTCTCTCTCGGCGCCATTGCACCCGGATGTATCCCACGCGACCGTACAGAAGCTCAACCCTTCTTTGACCTGCGGACGCTACATGCCGGGCGTAAATACTGCAAGCTGCTGTTACACAGGAGCGAATGGAGCAGGAGAAAGCCGCCGCTCTACGCAAAGTGCTGCAGTGTCTTGCGAATGACTTGAACGCCATCTGCGCGAGTGCAGCCGAATTGGTGGACAGTCTGACTCGCAAATAATTGAGAATCAAAGCGTCGCTGGCGCAAGCCCGTGAAGTGGAGGATGCTTTGTTACAGACGCTCGATGTCGCGGGTTTGTGAACGGGAGAGACGTGAAGGCGGCATGGGAACAGTCTTCGATACAACAGTCTATTCGATTTCTGGAGGCTGTGCGGACACTCCGATCGATATTACATGGCGGCGTCACGTATTGCATTGGCCAACACTTGTTAGTATACGCATGCATTATCCCAACGAAAAGAGATCGAACAAAATGCCAACTGAGTGTCCACGCATTATCCTCTTCACTATCCAGCATTACAAAACATCATCACCCAACGGCAGGTGACCTGTGACATCGTTTCCAGGTTGAAACAATCAACCCAAGGTACCTTTGACCTCGCACAGAGACACTCGACCGCTCGCTCCCGTACTGACTTCACAATCCACCATTGCGCCGGTATAGCCCAGTGGTCGTACGCACCCCACGAACCCCTCCATAGCCCTCGATCTCGATACTATCGTCCGCTCGGAGGTAGAGGAGGGTGCCGGCCTGCTTGTTGAGGATGGTGTCCACGCAGATTTTCCTGCCCTACTGGAGCGGGAGCAAAGTACGCTGGAACGTTCGAGAGGACTTCCCAGATGGGCGGCAGGCGGTGCAGGCCTTGCAGAGGCCTGTCATCGGGGACCGCCGTATGGTGTACGATCGGAGCGGGAAGAGAAGGCGGTCGGGTTGGAACGATGTAGGGTACCAAAGAGTCGGAGGTAGTCTGCGGGCCGTTGTACGGGTAGAGGGAGTGACCGGGAGGGATCGATGTTTGATGACTTGGGAGAGGACGGCGATCATCCGGGCGGCCAACCGACTCGTTGGGTATGTCCCAAACTTCCTGGCGCCGCTGTGTGTAGGAGTTAGCGTCGTGCGTTTCCCTCTACATGTCACCAAACCACGACGAGCAGGTCACTTACCCATCCGTAGCAATCCTTCTTCGCGTTGATACAGTGCAGACAGCGTCGGAACTCTACTGCAACTTGACACTCGAGATAATCCTGGCGACAGGGCACACACTTCGGGCTGGCTGTTGCAACTTGATACTCGAGAGATCCCCGGCGATAGGGCACACACCTCGGGCTGGCTGTTACGTTATCCATTCGTAGTGGCGGAGATTTCGACCAGCGAGATACCAAAGGACTTGAACGAGCGATGGAGCGGTAAAGGTCGACGATGGCGTCGGGAAGATTGTTGAGGATGGACACCCGTGCATCGCATTCGAAGCAAGGGACTTTGTGGCACGACCGACCCACATTGAAGCATCGATCCCGAAATCCCCGTTGTAAAGCGTTGGCGAAGGGTGCATGTCGACCTCGTTGCTCGTACAGGTACAGGAAGTGAGAACGCAAAGCGATGGAAATGTCCTTTCTCATCGACGGACACGTAGGGCACTGTGTTTGGCAAATTCATGCAGAAGCATCAATCCTTGGCGTCGGTCGTCGGATGAATCCCAGCTTTCGATGGCCATTTGCATTAGTGTCGTCGTCGTCGTTAGTATGATCGGAGGAGGAGGAGGAGCAACTTTGTTTCGTTGGACGTGGGAAGGGGGATGGTGGAGAGGGTTTCAGGGCATGCATCCGGAAGAAACCAACGGATGTCGCACAGCATGATGCATAGTGCATAGAATGCCTGTCATGTTTGGAATGCTGTGCTGGGTCGCCGGGGCTGACGGCAACCCGCCCCACGTCCGATGCAAGATGCGGCACACGATAGACGAGCAGAGACTCCCGTCCTTGCCATTATGCCTTCAAATCCACTGCGTGCACATACCGACGGTCTCGTAAGCCGGTTGCCTCCTCGCCTCTGCATCGTCCATGAGGCCGCCAATGTGAGTACACCAAGCCTCAACGATGCTGTCGAGAATTCCGCTTCCCACTACCCGCACCGCACTATGAGCCAACGAGCTATGGTCTTTTGCAGTTATACCCGGCGAATATGGGCCGTGGCGGATCTGCATTCAACATCCAGAGACCATGCGTGTCGACCAAGACTTCAGCATACTTGCGCTCTCCCAGCGCGTTGCGTTTCGCATGTGGACTTCGCCATTACCGGCTTTCGCTGTTGCGCTCAGACATCGCGAGGCTCGATGCCGCGCTGAGTCGAACCGCTGGTACACTCAGAATGACCGTTGTATCATGCGTTCTGCGTCCGCGAGGAAGCAGTCGTTTCACATCAGGCCAGACGAACCTCAAGCCCAGCGACGAGGACCTGCACCTCCAGATCGGGAGCCGACAAGCACAACACCGCCGGTTTTCGTGCACCTCTGTTCCCAGGTTGTATCAGCCTGTAGGAGACCATCGATATCTTTCTGCGGATTCGATTCTGCATGATCGCGATTGATCGCAACCAGCACACATGGCATCGTCAATGTTGCGAAGTCAGGTCTTGTGACTACCGTCAGCCGAGCCCGAGAAAGTCGAATATCATGACAAGTGCGGACATGTTGTTGGACCAGATTCCGACCGCGGCTATGCTCAACAGCCTGGACAAGAAGATGACCGGCATAAACTTCTTCACGCAGACATGACTACGACCCTATCCATAATCCCGACCGTATCGCTGTCCGCCCTTTCCCACAAGTCCGGCATAGTGTCATTAATCGCTCGCGACCGGACACATATTCAAGAACGGCTCGTGGACCTGGTGAAGGTGGTGATGACCTCCGAATCCGAGAGCATCTTCCTGTTCTTTCACCGCATCGAAATTCGCTCCCGACCAGGCGGCCTCGGACATGAAGACGTGCGTAAACCCAAAACCATGCATCTTCACGTCCTCGGACCTCAACATGATGATGGTCTGGATGCGGACCTAGATGCTGAACGATAACGCGGCCGAGATGCCCACCCGCGCCATGATCCTGGCCGGCTTTGTCATCCTGATGAAGTCCTCGGATCTGCACTTGGCCCATAGCACGGTCTGCTTCCTCGCTGGGATCGACAGCGCCTGTGTGTTAAAGTTGGGTTGGAGTCGTACGGCAAGATCCTCATCGTTTCCGCCCTCTTGTCCAGGTCAGCGAAGTCCAACTCGGGGTCCACTGCGTGTAGGAACAGCCTACAGTTATCATCTGCCTCCACTCCTGCAGACTCCCCACGATGAAGGTCACGATAACATTGATGCGCTCGGACGCCTTGCTCTGCGCCATCAGGTAGACGCGCTCCCTTATGGAGGAGGAGATGGCCGCGACGTCCAACAAGGTCGTGTTCGTGTTCACGTCTGCGCTCGCGATAGAAATCGCGCTCCTCTCCACATCTATGCTGTTGGGGTCCTTCTTGTCGGCCTTTCCCACGACCTCAACAACTTGATTGTATCCGTGTCCTGACATGTAGACACAATCGATTTGCCTCTGCAGCCTCGACAATATGCTGCCATATTCCAGATGTACGCCCGTTTGTGATCTCGTCCTCACAAATCCATTCCGTACCCATCTAATACTCAACATAGTATCCCATCTATCCAATATCCTTCTCGCTTTTCCCTGCAATTCTTTGCTTCTCTCCTTCAAGGTCACCTGATGGATCGCGAGGATCCATACTGTAGATGTGATTACCAGGCCTGAACGGGTTCCCAAACACCCTCCAACGTATTTTCTGTTCTCCTTGACATGCTAAACCGGTGCTGAAATTGTGCTCGTCTTCCTCTTGCTGATATTCCAGCTCCAGGGGTTCGTCACGGTGACCAAGGAACTTGATCCTGATTCGAAAATACTCTCCCGAACTCGATGATACGTTCGATGATGCGCTCGATGGGACAATCGAGGGGATTGACGCAGTAGAGCGGTAACTCGGCAGCGAGCTGCTCTCAGACCCGGAGGAGTGCGCCGCAGGTAGGTCAGGCTGGTCTGGCATGATTTCGATCGCGCGCAGTTCGGTGACTGATGGTGTATCCAGTTCGTGATGCGCGGAGTGTTGGCGCGGAAGGCTGTTGATGAATTGTGATGAGCATGAGGCCGTGGTGGTGAATGAGATGAGTAGGAAACCGTGGTGGTGAATGAGGTGAGTAGGAAATCGTGGTGGTGAATGAGGTGAGTAGGAAACCGTGGTAGTGAATGAGATGAGTAGGAAACCGTGGTGGTGAATGAGGTGAGTAGGAAACCGTGGCGATCCACCCTCACGATCCATACCCTACCTCCTCGTCTTCGACTCATCACGGCACGCGTTGTCCATCAGCGGTCGCATTGGAGGTTTGTGCGATGCCGGTGATGCAAATAGTTCTACGAGATCTGGTGGAGTTTGAGAATCTGGGGATCCACGGGCGAGGTGGTGCCGGGGCATGACGTTCAGGCAACAACAACACAAAAGCAGTGCATCGGCCTGCCCTGCCACCTTTGCGCTCATGACCTCAACGCGTTCCTCTCAATCAGCCGCATAATTCATGTACATGTTACACCGAGCCCACGAAACCCGGCACATTACGCTGAACAGCCACATGAAAACTCCATCATGCGAGGACCGACCATCATCAAAGAAGAACCGTCCAATATCCCCATCACCCATCACTCCCACGATCACTCCGACGAAAATCTCAGCAAACATCTCCTCCTCCCGACCTTACAAATCGGATTGGAGAATGAGCGACAACCCGCGAGGCGGCAAGCCTCAAATGCAGCGATGAGGCGAGCAAAGGACGGACTTGCGATCCAGACTGGCGGCGCTAAGCAGGACGGTTGAAGAGCTCGATGATCACGGCACATCGGATTCCACTTGCAAGGGAAGTGGTCGAGAAGGAAGGGATACTAAGCCCAAGGCGCCAGCAATACCGAAAATGACAACCGCTGGCCGAACTTATGCGGGAGACGCAAATGCCCACGATCGCGGAGGATAAGATCTTTGCGCGACAGACTTTGGACAGTGAGAGCATGCGTGCAATCAGGCTGTCGGACCACAGCGCAGGAAGTGACAGTCCTAATATTGGTCCTCCTCCTGTCGCTCACTTCGAGTTCAACAGCCAGGAATCCGAGCCAAAGGAAGTTTCGCCTCCGCCGATTGTGGATAAGGATCTGCTTCCAACCGTCAACCTCGAAACGAGACGGAAGAGAAAGGACAGTACTTGGCAACCACTGGCAGAACTTTTGTGGGACACGGATGCCCACGATCGTGAAGAAGACCTTTCCACGACAGACTTTGGGAAACGAGACTATACGCGCGATCAGGGTATCGGGCCAGAGTGCAGGGACCGGCAGTCCTGACATTGCTCCTCCTCCTGCAGGTGGAAAGAGGTGGTGTGAAGGAGTCGGGCTCGGACCTACTAAGCTGCCGGATGGAAGGATTGTGCGGGAGCGACGTGCTTACGATGTCTGGGTGTTGGAGGAGCAAGGCGCATATGTCGTTGTGGGGCAATGCGGTCGTGCTTTTGGACGGTGGGGTGCAGGAGACGGTGGATGTCAAAAAGATGAGCGACGATGTGGAGGAAACGGAGAGTTGACAGATTGTTCGTACAAATACTGAAAGAGGAGTCGATGGTGTCCACGTGTATAAGGTATGCCATATGTCCTTTCTTGTCTCCCTCTCCTCTCCCTCACTCTCTCCCTGTTCCCATAAAAGTCTTAGACCGTTCACATTCTCTCATTCTTTCTTTGACACAACCGTTCAATTTCGCCAAATTCTTGCATCCTCCGCCGACTGCACTGAGATGAAGGAGTTCTCCAACAGCGCGATGCAAAAGAGCGGGTTGAGGACATCTAGGCGAAAGGAGGAAGAAAGAGGGAGGGTAGCGGAGAGCCGATGGACTGGAAAGATAATCCGGGGAAGGGGCGAAAGGCGCATACTCTGGTTGAGAAGACTTTGCGACTGGTCGGATCTGACCAATATGTGGTCAGATCTGACCGAGCTGTGGTCAGATCTGACCAGTCGCAAAGTCCGACCAGAATTGGAAGGTGAACATGGTGGCGTCAGCGGAAAGATCTGTTGCCTGACGCTCAAAACCAGAAACAACAATGACAACGACGACGACGACGACGACCACCGAAATCACCTCCTGCACCCGTCGACGCCGTTCTGGCCTCATTGACTGGCGAGATTGATCACCCTGGCACACCTCGCAACCATGCTCTCCGACGAACTCCGCCAGACGGCGGAAAACTTCCTGCCTACCACCCTCGACGCATTATCCACATTGTGCGGCGACATTGCGCGTGCAGAGCCCAATATCGACTTGGCTACTCTCGTTCCGGCGGCTACATTGAGCGCCTTCAACGATATTGTCACGAACATGGTGTCGGACAGCAAGACACGTCAGTACATCCGAGCCCTACAGAGCAGCAAATGGTGTTTGCCGCCGTGGCGTGCCTATCTCGACCTTGGCACTCTTCGCTCCCGAGATTTCATGGCAGCCTTGAATAAAATGACCGACGTACTCGACTATCCCACCGCCCTTCGCTTCCTCGATGAAGCTCGCGATTCTCGACAAAGTGCGCCCACTCGCGGCGTGAGCAAGACGAGCGATCGCACCGCGAAGGACGTGACAGTTGCGCTGCAGCTTTCTGGTGCACCTGCAGCGATACGTGCGCCCCGTGTCACCAGTAAGAAGAGAAAGCGTGCTGTTGTCGGAGCGGGTCGTGATGAGGAAGGCAAAGAAAAGCTCGGGAGTGGTGATATGACGGACGACGAGTTCATGGCAGGTTCGAACTCAGACAGTGAAGATGGCACGGACGAGGAGCGAGATAGCAGGCGCAACAATCTGCAGCGAGACGATGATGCAAAAGCTGGCGCCAACCAAGAAGTCGGAAATCATCGCCACATGGGCGGCGGCATTGAGGCGGCTTTTGACGGCCACGACAACCACGACAATCACGGCATATGCAAGAAGCAAAAAACTAGTCCTGACGAAGGGGAGTCAGTTGACAGACTTTCAAACAACAACGACAACGATTTGGAGGGAGACTTCAGCAACGTGATTGAACCAGGCTCGGACAGTGAGCAAGCTTCTCCTCCTGCAGACCACCATACTGGTTCTCGCACCGAAGTCGCCTCCGTATATCCTGGCGCCTTTGGACATGCATCTCGGCGCCCAGAACTAGGGTTATCTACACCCTCCTCCTGCATTGTCTCTCCGAACCAACTTGTCCGATCCCGCCCAGGTCCATTCGCCCAGGTCCATCCGACTCCTCTGAGACATCCTCTCAAGTTTGCGGGATTTCCGCTTACACCGGAGCACACGTCGTCCACCAAAGTAGGCGTACAGGCGCGACTGCTGTCTCAGAGAGGCACGTATCCCTTACCCGCATCGCCGCCGGCGACACTGTTGAAAACTGCCAGCCAGATGCTGTCCTTGTGCGAGCAATCACGGACATCCGAACCGGTTGGGCGTGCGAGCAAAGTTATCGAGATTGGCGACGATTTGGAGAATGGCACACCCAAAGCACGCTCCGAAGGGCTCTCAGATCGAGCATTTGACTCGCTGCAAAACACCCGTTGGCTAAGTAGCGACGCTGTGTTCGGACTGCTCTTGCTCTTCAATCCTGATCCAGAGCGGATTTTTGTTGTCGACCCTGGCTTGATGGACGGCACTGGGATTCCGATGATGCCCAGTACTTTGCAAGAATGTCATCGAAAGCTGTTGTTTCCCTTCTGCTGGTCGGATCGTCACTGGACCATTGGCGTTTTCGACCGAGATCGTATGTCGACCGAGGTCTATGACCCGCTTCACAGCCCAGAGACTTTACGTGACACTGCCGCCGCTATCGATCAGATGCTGGTTTGCATCGGTGCAGCAAACGATGCGAGAACGATTACCCAAAGCATTTCAAAGACGGAACTCAAACAGAGCAACGGGTATGACTGCGGGATTTACGCTTCCGTTGTTGGAATATTTTGGATGTTCCAGACTCCCATCCCGCTGATGATTGAGCCGAGCATTTGGCGTTATGCCGGTCGTCTCGCTCTATCATCCGTCGAACCACATCTCGTCTTGGCCGCCTCTGAAATGCCCGCCGTGCCTCCGACACTACCGGCATGCCCTCCGGATACGACTGCCGAAGAGGCATGTGCCGACGTTCGCAAATACATCGTCGCGAACGAAGTCGTGCTCCACAACCCCATCGAGTCTCCGGACTACACTCAGATCAGCTCATTTGCCTCGCGCGTTGCTGCTACGGAGCTCGATGCACACACCTTGCGCCAGAATCTTTGCGTACAGTTGAACCGTGAGCTGCGACTCCGTGAGGAAACTTCGCGATGCCCTTCTCTACCTGTTCCTACGAAGTTGAAGAAGATCCGGGCAGTGTTGGCGGGCGTAGAAGCCGTGAAGGAAGGTCTCAGACAGGAGCGAGATGTGGCAAGCCAATTCGTGGGCATTCTCAAGGAGAGAGCGAAGCGATGTTCCGCGAAGGAGATCGATTCAATGTGAATGAAGGGCGATCGGGGAGGAAGCGCTCGATATATGGTTCTGGTGACAGGGATCATTACGATACCGCCTTGTCGTCAAAAGGTGTTGAAGAGGGAGTTCAGGCGATTAGCATGATCTTGCATGACATACAGTAGATATGTAGTGAATACTTTGAATGGTACACTTGTGTGTCTTTGTAGACATCTGCTGTCGCGACCTCGGTGCCCCTAACGATGCCTTCTACTGCTCCGATAATAACGCTTCCGAGCTCAGCGCTGCAATATCTCACCAACGACTCTAGAGAGCAGCAACGACTCTGGGCAACTTGCGCGATTCTGCCGGACATGGGATAGCGCTGCGTCCTACTAGCTAGTAGTGGTGGGAAAAGAGGAGGAGGAGGAGGATCAGGATGGAGGATCAGGATATAAAGGAGACAGCGGACCGATTGGAGGAACAGCTCACGTACAACGACATCGCCCTCAGGTGGCAGAATAGAAAACTACTCCCTGACATGGGACATTAACTAAGCCTGCTGGTGAGAGCAGGGCAAACAAACAAGCAAGCGCGTCAGAGTCCTGAGGTTATGGAACGCCCGTCCGTGGGGCGACTGACTAGTGGTGAGTAAGTGAGCTGCCAGGTGACTTCGACTTGATTAACCAGGGCGGGATAGTGGTGATCTAGAGGAGGGGAGGTACATTTGGAGTTTTGGGATGATGTCTTGCCGCATGGATGCGAGATTCGAAATTGTGCCGCCAGCCGTCTATAAGCCTCCCAAACGGTCTATCCCCTTCATCATCATCGACTACAAAGCGTGCTTGCCCCTCGACTCGCTTCACAATCCGTCACCCTCACTCAGCCAGAAGCCTCTCATCTCGGCGACACCAGCAGCGGGCACAAGCAAAAGATCCCAAGTCTTCTAAATCACGGCGGCGACTGCGCTGCTGCAAACGACGACGACTACACGACCTCCCTCCGCCATAGATACGACCTCCCGCCCGGATCGCCTCGATGATGTTGATGATGATGAAGATAATATTCCTTTTGCCGAACCCCCATCGCAGGCCCGCTCTAAAAGCAAAGAAGGAAAAAAAAAGGATCAGGCCACGACCAAGCTTGTTCCGCCCCGAGAAGCGCATGACAACAACCCGTATTCTTCTATCCACGTTGTCTAACAAGATCGATACTTCGTCTAGAAAACGGCTCCGACTCCTGCTCGAGCAGTAAACGAAGAAAGAAAAAAGAAAAAAGAAAAAAGGGGGAAAAAAGGGGGAAAAGGCACCAGTATGAGAAATTCTGTCATTGTGTGATACATTCGATTTTTCCACCTCGTTGTTCCCCAACTTCGTCGATCCGCCATTCCTCTTACTTCTGTTCTCATTGCCCTAGTCTCTCAAACATTAGAGTTTACGCATGTCTTCCAACCGCACCAACGTGCGCCCATTCTTCCATTTTTCGAAAGGTCTGTTGTAGCGTTGCCGTCTTATTGTCCCTCCTCTCGTTATCATAATCTTTCAGTTCCGCCGAGCCCAACGCACGCAGGACTCTGCATCGTCGCTGCTGCTGCTGTTTTTTGTGACCCGCCGCGGTGATGTCGCCGGTAGTAGTAGTGGATGCCCTCTCACGCTGATTGATCCAGTCGAATAATGCCGTCTTACGCAGTTCCCAGCCAGATGCAGTGATGTTCTGTAGAGCGTTCAGCGCCTCGTCCAACAACCACTTCGCTTCGAGGAAGGGCGGTAGTGCCTCCCTTCTCGTGTTGCGGACAGGCCTCATCTTATCCCTCTCCTTCTCCAATCGTGAGGACGAAACTCCCCGTTCGACGTCCTCAGCGAACAAGTTGCAGACCATTTCGGTAAGATCGGCCAATAGCTTTCCCCTCTCTCGGGTGAGCGGTACTTTGACCAATCTTGCGAGGCGAGTCTGGCAGATTGTGGCTGTGTTTCCGAGGTCGGTGAGCAGAGAGATGTGAGAAGCGGCAAAGGAGGTGAGAGTAGAGTTCAGGCAGGCGATCTGGTCGTTGAGGGTGGCAAAAGTCGGGTCAGGCATTGCCAGGCATAGTAAAAGAGGGAAAAGAGCTTTGGACGGAAAAGTATCCAGGGCGCGGACGCGGCATGTCTTGGACTCGATGGCGATGGAATTGATATTAGAGGTAATGTTGACGGCCTATTGTGCGGCGACAAGCGATTCGGAGCTGGAGCGGTCGAGGAGGAGGGAGATGTTCCTGCGTTGGATTGGATTAGTACATACAATGACAAGATCGAAGAATGAGAGGACGAGGAGATGAAGCGGACAATGACATACCACATCCCTTCCGCCAATGCAAGTCCCATAATTGCCAAGTTCTCATTAACTGTATTGATTGACCTTTGGTGGCGAAACGGGGACAGGACATGCCCACCCGAAGCCATCTTTTTCCCGAGCTTTTCGAAACCGGGGGTACTAAAACGGGTCTCGGGAAACGTTCGCCATCAACTCCACAATTTCACATACGGCCAATTTGGCGTGGACGTGCTATTGCATAGTGTCGGTAAGTAGTTCCAGCGCAGAGCTCATGGGATAGGCGGCAGTAATGAGGACGTCAATTAGCTAGTGGTTTGAAGGCGTGCTACGCCGACGAAAGGCTACGAGGAAGGCGATAGCGATAGGGATGATGCCGAAGATAGCAATGAGACTGCGCGAACATCCATAATATCCGGAGGATGAGGAAGATCGCTGACGGGTGGGCAGCACGTGCGAATCGGATTTCTTGATCTTGCAGCGGCGTGTCGCGAAGTAGAGAGTGCGGAGTTTTTGGTGCTGGATGTGGCAATTTCGTAGAGATTTTCCTAGTCTTCTTCTTCTTCTCCTCCTTCACGACCGGAGGTTTGACTTGTCCCTTAGGTGCAGCGCGCTCTTTCACCGCGCCCTTTTCCCGAATTGTCTCCCGAACGTCCTTCCAAGCCTTCTTCCACTCCGTCTCACCGGCGCTCTTCCAAACCTTAATGCATTGCGTCCATCCAAACGACGCTATCTTACAAATCGCGCCGTAGATCCACAACAACAACCAGCGCAGGCCCTTAAGCAATGGTTGCAAACAACAGAGCCAGATGTGCTCTTAACAGATGTCGCAATCGGTCTCGGGAGAGTCCTCACGGGGAAGGTTTAATGGCGGCGGGTGGTGTTGGATAGGATTCTGCGGCGGTAGGTAGTGTTCGAGAGGATTCTGCGGCGGTAGGTCGTAAGGATTCTACAGCAACGGCGAATGTCTACGACCAAGTCCCGGTCCCGGTCCCGGCGACGAAGGCTAATGGCCGATGAGTCTATAATCCTTCTTCTTCTTCTTCTCCTTCGTCTTCTTCTTAACCTAGTGCTCTTCATGGTATGGTTAGCTTAGTTCCTAGTAGTAGTTTATCCGGTTACTAGTTGGTATGGTCTTTAGGGTTAGGGTTGTTAGTTAGTAGTAGTAAGGATTTACGTGTATACCGGTAACTAGCGGAAATAGCTCCGAACTAATAGGATTAATCGATATACTACCGCACCTCCTTTTATCGTATTATTATTATATATCGCGTAAATTCCTTACTTTTACTATTACCCTTATTACCCTTATTTATTAGCCTCTTTATATACTATTACTATAGCCTTATAATAGCTATTAACCTCTAGTAGATTAACCGATAAGCTTATCCTTAATCCCTCTAATAC
>JYJE01000646.1:0-11574 GCA_000983655.1 Zymoseptoria brevis
TACCTTCGTCCGTCTCTATAACTCTATATATATAATTATATCTCCTAAGTATCTAACGTTCGCTCTTCTTTAGATTATAGTCTACGCTTTATACTTTAGTAAGGGAATTGCTCTATAGACTATCGGAGATGTACTAGAAGTCTTTAGAGGTAGTTATAGTAGACTTAGTAAAGGCGAGGAGGTCGGTAGGTAGCTAAGATATAGGAGCGATAGCTAGTATAGATATAGTCGCTAGCTTAGAGTTGCTACTATCGTCGGTAGAGTCGCCGCTATCGTCGGAGGAGGAGATAGTAAGACCTCGCTAGCGGTTAGGGTCGCGAGCCTTACTAAGTTCTATATTAAGTACCGTAAAACTAGCTATTTTTACGTACGTACGCGGTACGATATTACGAGCAGTATATATTATATAATAAGCGAGCTGCGAGCGCGCGCGGTAGAGTAGTAGAAGTAGTAGTGTTAATAAGAAGTTTAAGAGTCGAAGAAAATAATACTTATCTAACTAAACGGCGTATTAGCGCGCACTTAGATATAATTGTTAATGAATTAGAGTGACTCGCAGTAACTAGCGTAGCTGTATAGCGACAATACGAGCAATTAGCGACAATGATGGTGGTAGTATTATTAAAGAAAAGAGAAATAAGGTGTAGTGACCTACTGCTACATATAGGACGCCATCTCAGGCCCAGTTCACCATAAGACCCTTCTATTCTCCAACGGCAAATGCATTATATCCTCCAATCCTCTTCACGAGGCCTCAATGTCAGCAATATTCACCCTACAGTCTGATCCACAGTTTGATCAACGCCAGCCGCACTCTGAGCCAAAGACAACTATATGACCACGACCTTTGGACACCCCGACACGCCCAACGGCGCCAACGCGCTGCGAGCTCTCCACGATGAAAGCGGCATACACACCCTTCACTCCAAACTAGTCTCTCGCCGACCAAGACACGATCCTCGCCAGGACCTCGCACCGAGCAGATCGGTCACCGCTTTCAATATCACGAAACATCGCCCTCTCCGACTTCCGCAGTGTACTCACAAACCGTGGCACATGACACGCGAGCCAGCGCCACGACAAGAACAGCTGACCAGACTGAAGACGAGCTAAGATGGCCGGATTCGCGGATTCTCGAAACATCAAGGCATTCAAGGGACCTCCAGGGGTTGACACAAAGAGATGGCTGAGTTTATTCGACCAATGACAGAGCATCGCACGCTCCTCACCGGCACATGGTTGAAACAGTTCGATATGCTCATAGGCAGAGCAGCCGCAGACTATTCAAATGGTGAGGCGAACATGTACAGTCGTCCACCGTCCAGTTCGAGTAGTCAAGCGATGGGAGCAACAGAAGGGAAAGGCGGCTTTGCAGCCCTGTGGAAGCCAGAAAAGTCCCCGCCATGGCCGCAACAATCACACAACACGGGCTAAGGAGCTTACCTCTCGAGTCAAGATCATCGACGGCAGCCTCCAAGATGCCAAGGATGAGATCGTCGAGGTCGAGGATACCAACGTCAACATGAAGGGCGACCTCGATTATGCTCTAGCCAGTACAAACATTCGCGAGGATGAAGGGATGAAGGGATGCGATGGAGTGGGAAGTGTATGCACAGATGTTGCAGAGCTGAGGCAGAAGTGTACGCACACTGCCGGCATAAGCATCAAAGATGGAATGGCACGCGAATCAGCTACAGGCGTTCCAGACTTCTTTCTCCAGAAGCAATATTGATGACATTGTATTTCGACTGATGATCTGCAGACCACCAAAGAGAAATATCATGACGGCCTTGTACATTACACAGACAAGTCCATCCACTCGTCGTCTCTCCCAACATTTCAATCCACGACACAGCTACCGCACTCGCCCTTGCAATCTCAATATGCAGTGACATCGCCCACCGCACTCTTCAAACGAGCTTTGGAAAGTGAGTATGTCGGATTACATCAAGCGGACTGTTGGGACCCGTGTTGAACATATCTGTCGGCTGGGGCTTCGTAGCCACGCGAGCTGGCGTTCCCTGACGTTACGTCCGCAAAAGGACGAGTATACTCTTCAATTCCACGTCTTCGATGATGGTCTTGGATATTGTTTCGTAGGAGCATCGACCGCGCCATACTGTGATCCAAGCTGGGATCCAGTGCTAGTCCCGGACGTGTTGGGGACCGCACAGCGATGCGCTTTGCTTTGCTCACGAACCTCCTTCTTGCCCTCGCCGAAGACGGTTGACGAGCCTGATCTTACAGATAAAGTTGAGAACCGTATGGAGCTGGTTGAAAGCGAACGTCGGCGGACGGAGGGCAAACGACCGCTTCTGTTCCGGTCCCTGCCGGACTCCTGCTGTACACTGCGCTTCTCGCGATGGCGGACTGTGAGGTCCGTCTCCTTGAAAAACAGGCCATCATTACTAGAAGTCGTGGTGCTGTCGCTTTCGTCGGCCCAGGTGCTCTAAAACCGCTAGAGTGGTCGCGTTGACTGTCTGGCTGTCTGGCTCTTGGGCTCTCCGTACACTTGGAAGCACGCCACCGACGACTATCAGGCCATCGCTGCGCGCGTGAGATCTCACGGCCGTATTCACACTACATTGTGGTCCAACGTAATTAAACCTGCGACATCAGCCAGGATGCCTTTACTAACAAAGGTTTTCAGAAGCACTAATCAGACACCGCGTCGGTAGTAAGACGCCCTTGGATACACTGGACCTTTCCGATGATGAGACTGAACAATCTACAGTACCTCGTCGTCGACAGTCTTCCCTTCTACGGCGGGTTTCTTGTTGCCTTTGGTCGGCTCCTGGGAGAGGAGGTTTTTCTTAGTGATCGACCGTAGTGGCATCACAGAGCTTCCAGAACAACACTCACTCCTCGACCATCAGCTGCAGACTATTGAGCGTGGACTAAATCACGACCAGGCACAGAGAATTTACGTCAACTAGTATGCTCCATGAACTGCCTTGAGAGTCGAGAGGTGCTCAAAATGCTGAAAAGCACGAAGTGGATAGGAAGAGAAACCAGAATGCTCAATTTTACAGATACCTTATCCGCAGGTGTCAAGTCAAGCTACAGCCGTCGTAGCAGCAGCGGCAGACGGCAATGAGCGACACCACCGAGCATCGAAGTGCATACTTTCCACGACTCTCCTCGTCTTCGCAACGATCGCAATTGAAGCACCCGGTTCACACACGCTCTTCTGTATGTACGCCACCTTCCAATCATTCCGTCCGACCTCCGTGCCGCTGCCGTCGCCGGTCAAAGCGAAACGGTGATTCATGCAGCGCACAGCTGATCGATGGTCATTCTTTTGAGCAAGTGACTTGAGAATAACTCGAAGCAACGGCAAACCACTCAAGATTGAGCGGGACGGACACCGCTCTCGTGGCGCGGGACATACGGCTCAATTCCGATGAAGAGAATCCACCGCGCCCGGATATGCTTGTCACATCACGAGAGAAAGCCAGCTCAACCGCTTTGTTTGAAGCTCAAAACCATCATAGTTCCAAAAGGCTAGATCCAATGCAGATCCTTATATATTCTACGAAATGTTGACTTCGCAGATCGCCACGATCATGTGCGTTGCACGACCTTTGACAGCGAAGTCGCAACCGCATGCGCCATGATCTCCGCATCGTAGTACGTGTTGATAGTGCGAGAGCAAACGCGCCCAATGAGCAAGTTGAGGCGCTGGAGCAGGTCCGCTCCGCATATATGTACCCTGATGTATCCAACACCGAAGTGTTGCCTGTCCCCTCTCCTGCGCCCGACTTGAAGTCGCGAACTTCCTTCTCCAGCACTGCCAATACCGGCGCACGTCAGCTAGACATGTAGCGCACGGCTCTGCTCCAACCAACCCTCCAAATCTTTCTCGACCGCAACTGCGTGCACTGATGCCTCTTTCATCGCCGCAAAGTCTCCTGCATTTCACCGGCATCTCCGTGGGAATCGGTCGGTGTTTTGAGGACATTCGAAGGTTTCGAGATGGGCGTGTTCGGGGTTGACGTTAAGTTGAACTCGATTCAGAGGTAGGTAGGCACTTCGAGCGAGATGCTGTCGTACATCTGACAGAGAGGGGATCGCGACGTAGTTTGGCGTTACTTTGTTGTGTCATGGACGGTAATCGTACTCATTATGTCCCGAGCTTTCTGCAGTGCAACATACCGCACTGTCCGACCGGAGCGGTCAGGTCAAAACAGTGTCCTGGATCCATTTGAACTCGCGGGACGGGAGGCCAGAGAGAGGAGACTCAGCAAGACACGCAGAGGCAAGAAGACCAAGACCGACTGGGCTGTTGTGAAGAGCAGTTGTCCGTGCATCACACGACTTTCATGAAAGAAGAAATGCGGGCAGCCGCGAGTGCGGCGGGCAGATTCTGTCCATTGTGATATCGGAGGAGTAGCGAGGAGAACCCTGAAGACTTTGAGCGCCGACAAGCCAGTCGCCTGCTTTTTTGCACCGGACCGTCAGGCTGTCTTGGCCAGCTTGGTGGTGCTTTTCCATCTCGTCCTGAGATGACTTGAGGAAGGCCACAAAATCAACCATAAGGCATTTACCTCGCCAACGACGCGGAAACGATAGCAACCCTCAAGTATTGAGAAAATAGGTAGAATTGAAGCCCGAGCTTGACCCTGAGGGAAACGGTCGTCAATTTTTGACGCGTATCTTTAGGCGGTCGTTAAACTTTTGACGCCCGTCTTTAGCCTGAGGCAGCACAGCCGTATCGTCAACTTTTCGACGATCGTCAACTTCGGCCAACCTATCGACACATTTCCGACACAATGGTAATGGCCGAGGAGCCGGTGGGAGTCATCCCAGTTGGAGTGGTCAATGTATTCCTGGCTTCGAGCTACCAGAACTATGGCATGTGCCTTGCATCGACCGCGACTAGGATTCTTGTGAGTCTGGCCGCCGTCTCACCTGCGGTCGCGTTCGTACGCCGATCCATGCTTTGAGTTCAGCCGCGACGACGACAACACTACCTAAGCATTGTATTCTCTACGCCACTCGCACGTTGATGAAATCTACCGCCGGGTACGACTGCGGTTAAGAGTTGACCACACTGCGTTGGTACTTGGCAGTCTAGAATGCCAGAGCTTGTCGGCGCGATTTTCGCGCCGACAAGGTCCGCTTACTAAGCATGCACGAGACTTGTGGTTCAGACTTGACCACACTGCCGACAAGATCCGCCTACTTGGGCCGCCGACAGTCTCATCACCGACAAATGCCTCAAATACGACATTCCCGCCGTCCACCGAGACACTCTTACCCAGCGACAACAACGCCTTATGACCTCTGGATAATGTTCTCGAACTTATCCCACCTCGATCCTTCTCCGCCTTCTCCAGTACGGCCATCACCTTCACACGATACGAAGCATCCAACCCTCTACGCCGCGACATTGCCAACCGAACAGAGCTATCTACGCGCTCTGCCCTCATGGACGAACACGTGGCAGCCGGGCACTTTCACCGAAGCGCTGAACCTCGCTCGACTTCCCACGAGATCCTTAGATCACGAATGATAGCACTGCAGATGCTCAGCGTGAACAGCGTAGAGGACAAGGGCAAGTTGGCATAAGCAACAAAAGGAGGTGGCAGGTCGGACGAGATGAAATGGATGACGGATGCGATAAGGTGGCATGATCAGAAAGAGGAGAGGAGGATGCTTCACCGGAAATGCAGACACCCTTTCGGGGCCAGGCCCTTCTCTGCGGACATGAATATTACTATGATACCACACCCAAGAAGCTATCCTTGGCCCATACGACTCATCTTTGGGCCTCAATGGCGGCGTGAATCGGTCGACGCCTCACGGGAGGCGCCGTGTTGCTGTCAAAATCACCAACACCACCGCCTTGAACGCAATCGCCCAACACGACAAGATGCCCGATCTTTGCGCGACGTCCAGGTGCCCGGCCATGGCAAAGGCTATACCTTCAACTGCCATCCGCTTGGTTGCAAGCCTTTCCGCCACTGCGAGCACAATTGCGTTCCCGATCCACGCCACTGCGAGCACAATTGCGTTCCCGATTCACGCCACCACGACCTCGTCCGCTGCAATTGGTGCCCGGGCTTCGGACAGTTTCCCACTTTCTCTGTCCTGGCGATACTTCTCCGCGAGGTCCGGCGATGCAAGACACAAGGCCATTCGATACGACTTGTTGACAACGGGTGCCCTCCCTGCAACATCTATGGCTGTTGGCGCAGCTCGACGAACTGTGAAATGACGATGAGTCCACCTCTCCTCGGCCTCTACTTCTGAAATGCCAACGAGAGACGCCCGGCAAGCCAACGCCGAGTGAGTCGCCCGCCCACATGTTCAGTCGCTGCAATCCGGCTATTCTCACAATCGAACAAAGGCCTTCAAGCCAGAGCCAATGACCAATCCATCCATCTCGCCCATCTCGCCGTCCTTCCGAAGGACGAGGTGCCTGGGCCACCATGGCGACGACAACTGTTCTCCCCATACCGTCCGTTTTCCTCTTCTTAGAAGCCGAAGCATGAACGAGGTCGCAGCGCCGAGAGCAATGCGAAATTGGAAGATGCAAGCTCGATCTTTTCCCACGACGACGGAGACGGAGACGCATGCGCAGAGGAAGAAGAGGAGTGACAACAGAGCACTCAGACGGCCATTCTTCTTCAAATCAAATTTAATTGCTCTCTCACAATATGTTGGTAGAAGCAATACTCACACGTTCCTATCTGCTATACTGCCTGCGGATTGCTACTATCGCGCTTCAGTCGACTTCTCCTTCCGCAAGCCTGCTGCCAAATCTTGTCGGCGCGATTTTTCTTCCGCAAGCCTGCTGCCAAAGCTTGTCGGCGCGATTTTCGCGCCGACAAGCTTGCCTTTCTATCTTTCCAACCAAACAACCTCCGTCCTTTCTTCACATCTCACACACGACATTCTCGACCATCACCCTTCGGACTCCCCATCATCTCCGACCTGAGCGACATTTCCTCCGGTACATCATCTCTGGTAATATCTGCCCCTGCTGCTTCTCGCGCTCGTGTAGCTTTTGCCCTTACCAAATTGGTCGGCACTTGAGAAGGGTGCGAGCATATTCCACCTACACCCCGACGTACCGAAAATTGAGAGTTTCACTGTCTCCTTCTTCTTTTCCTTCGTAACCCTCACAACATCCTTCTTATCACGACGCTCTTATCTACACCATGCCGGGCGGATGGGAACCGACACAATGGATCACGCTTGGCTCCCGGTTTTTTCGGAACACCAGTCACTGGCGACGGTGATAAAGGTACGAATCGATTATCACTGTCATTGGTTGATCGCGACGGCCGCTGACACTTCACTGTAGACCTCAAGTTTTTAGACGCATCAAATCAAGCGTAAGCATGGCTATCTTCTCCATTGAATGTAGAAGCTTGAGGCAGCGATCGCTGAGATGGACTGGCGCAACAAAGCGATTTCGGGTGAGACTTCGGTCGATTATCGGTCGGTATGCGAATGGTCAGGTGATGAGTGAGATGATGAGTGAGATGATGAGTGAGATGACGATGATGCGAGATGGTGGCGAGGTCGGAGCAGTTGAGGACTTGAGGTGGAAGTGTCGTCGCGCGACTTGCAGATTGGACCGCGGAGAAAAGCAGGGGTTTGGTGCAGAATCGAATGCGGTGAACAGACAGGAATTCACGAACAGAATGAGGTACTGCTGTTCACGAGGGCTCGAAGAGTGTGAGTCGAACACGGTGCTGAAGATCCATTGCAGAGCGGCGATGGAATTGTAGAAGATGATGAGAGCTTGGACGGTCACGATGAGGAACAGCAGCAGCAGAAGGTGTACCTGGGTACGTGTTCCCACTAATGGACTGACTTGGAACTCATCCCTCGCAGGGTTCCGCCGCAGAACAACGAAAAACGCCCGTCCCAGTTTCCAGTGACACTACACCGACATTCCACCAGATCAACGACTTGCGCCAGTCCATCGACCGAGCTTTCACTCCACGACTGAGCCTGCTCGCCGCCATTTGATCGCAGCGCATGCCATGTCTCCGTGCTCCTTGACCGGCATCAAGATGGCTTCACAGCACTATACATCAGCCAAGGACTCCAATCTCGAGTCCGTCATCTTACTGCTGCCAATTCTCCGAGACCTCCTGCATCGCGATGACCGCCCTCCTCAGCTCCGCTCTCAACGCCCCACGAAATGCCCCGATTTGAGCCTCCAGTCCTGGCGATGCCGCGTCAATGCTATCCACTCTGCGGTAGTTGAGGAGGAGACGATTGATAGTGGCACGCCAAGGAAGAACAGGCGGGTGTGGAATGGAAAGAGGAGGATCAACAGATACGTGGCTTAGGCGACATTGGGAGAAGACGACGAAGCAGCCATGGCCATTATCGACAGTTCCCACCGTCCGACTCATCTTAACGGAATCGGTTGCGCTAAACGCAGCCGCCATCGGTCCTGGTTAGATTGCTACAGCATAAAAGGTGGACAATGGCGGGATGGAGCAGCGGAAGTGACACGCAAGGGCTAGGATGAGAGTATCGAGCGGCGAGGAGGAGAGGCCCGGTAAAGGAGCAGTCTTCCATACTTTCACTGCAGACATACCACACTCTCATTCTTCGAGTTCCGCATACACACACCATATGGTCTTCAACACGAGACCGACGCCCAAGTTATGGCGCGCACCAACACACGATCCGCGGAGCGCATTGCAGAACGCGCGGAGTCTCGCCGCGTATACAGGCGACAGCAGCCAGAGCGCAGCAATAAACGACGGAACGGAGAGCGGGTCTTGGTAGGCAGGGAACAAAACGAGGACAGCTTGTTCGTGGGGACCGAGAAGTCCGCGAGTCCGCCCACCAACGACACCCACACCAAGACCGCGAGTTTATAGAACAACGACACCCGCACCAAGGTCGCGCCAACCAAAGACATCCGCACCCTCCAGCCCGCAAGTCCGCTAGCCACGCGCCCTGCCCTCGTTCTGGACAACCCAGTTTTTAAGAAGAAGGAGGACCGGGAGCGTGAAGGCCAGCTATACTGCGACTTGAGTCCCCACTCCATCTATGCCGCCTGCACGAACAACATTCAACTTATAAGCGGCCACCTCGTCTTCGCGCCGCGGATCGATGTCGAGCGCAACCGAGTCGTCGGGAGCACGCTACTGGTCTCGATCGTGGGAGACCGCACAGCAAGCACGAGCACACAAAATCCTAGATCGCTGAGAGGGTTTAAAAAAGACAGCGAGAACAACAGCGTGAACAACAGCAAGAGCGTGAATAAGAAGAACGAGTACTGAGAGGGGAGCCACGGATACCACGCAGAGCTGAGTTCATCCACTTGTCTTACAGCTACTTGCCAACACGCTCTACAGTGCACATTGGTGAGGAAGTAATGCTGGAGTCAGTATACACTGATTCTCACGGTCACAACATCGGTGCACCCTGGAACCCTCCGACTACTGAACACCATACTCCAACGCCACTACCTGCAGCGCCACCGGAGCGGACTATGCCATCCACGCCAGCTGGATCACCGACGAGAACTACCCACGACACACCATCTACCACGCGAACCCTCACATCAGCTACTACCTCCGTCATGGCCACACGCCTGGAAGTCCTCATCAAGCCCTGCACCGGCACCGCCAAACAGGATGCTCCTGCTGTTGCATGAAGCTGGTGCATCAGACTCAGCTGGCAATGACAACGACACTGCAGTTGGAGTCCTCGCGAATCAGTCACTTCAAGAAGGGATTGCACGATCGCGAACTCCGCAGTCTAGTCACCAAGGAATCAGCAGCCAAGACTCTGCAAGCTACAGTCCAACGCATCAAAGCGTGTCAGCGACAGCTTAAATCAGACGAGCGCATGAAGAAGGAAGAGCAGACTCAACAAGAGAAGGAGACTCTGGATGAGTACGCCGCCCTCACCCTCGCAGCCAAACCAATTCCGGCTGAACTTGAGCAGAAGGTCACGGCGATCACCAAGCAAAAGAAGGTGGCAGTGAGGCAGGTGAACATTGCACAATCAGCACCGGAAGTCATCCCTCGGCAGCACCTCTACCCACCTCAGCAGTATGCTCAGCCTCAGCAGCAATACACGACGCAGCCATATGGCCAGTTCAACAGATACCCGACTACACCACCCCCTCGCCCTCAGTCTCAGTCACCATGGGGTCAACCTCCACGCCGACAACCGACTCCACAAGCCCTCAGCAGCAGCAGCAGTATCAGCAGCAGCACCAACAGCAGCAACATCAACAGCAGCAACATCAACAGCAGGGGCCAAAGCTGTATGATCCCTAACAAGCACAAGCCATCAGCCGTGAGAACTCGCAGAACTTCTCATATGGAAACAACAGTGGCAACTTGAATCGTCAGGGCTCTCAGAACTTCAACAACAGCATGAGCCGCCAGAGTTCATTCAACAACCGCCGCGATCCAGGAGCCACCTCCGAAGACTTCCCTCAATTCTACCATGATGCCTTGGCTGTTACCCAGCAGAAGTTCCCTGACCGCACAATCGATCCGACCTGCTCCATGATCCCCTTGATCAACGGACAGGTCATCTACAAACACAATGGCGGGATCTGACTGTGCTACTCATGCGGCCCACGCGGTCACTTCGTGCGTGGATGCAGAGAAGTCGCATCGCAGCCATGGTAGCAGTCATTCCTGCAAGCACTAGTGAGGTGCCAGAAGGAGAATCATTCGAGGGACATGAATGGACCAGGCTTCTTGTTGGTGTGGTGCGGTTGGTGGCTGGTCATGGTTGGTGTGGTTATTAGTTGGTGTAGTTAATGGTTACTGCCCTCTTAGTTAGTGTTAGTGTGAGCCATGCTATCGTTAGTAACTAGCCGGAAGTGTCTCCGAGCCAATAGGATTAATGGAATGCGTAAAATCCGTGTACCTCCTTTTCTAACGCGTTTACGCGTATATATAACACTATTTCTACCACTTCTTTAACTGCTTGTTATATCCATTGTTCCACCTCTTACTATACCATTTATATAGCTAATATCGTCGTCTAGTCGCTCTAGCGAGATCTAGTATATCCTTAACCCTTAGAACCCCGAATACGATAGGCTATCCTTACTAAACTATATTACTATTAGTAGCGTAAGTTATATACGTTAGCTTAAGTTCGTACCGCCGAAGGATATCTATAAGAGAAGGAGTAAGATATAGAAGCGTAGTAAACAGCTAGTTAGTCCATTAGGGCCCTTTTACTACTATTGTTATATCTATAAGGATTAAAGGAAGAAGTAAGAGCTGCCGGTATTAAATAGTAATTAAGGGCCCTTAATACATATATTAAAGGTCTATAGTATTAATAAGAACAGCTGCGAAGTAATAAGTAAGGAGCCGGCTAAGGAGGGTAGTATTATAAGTACTATAATGTCCGTTATAACTAATAAGAGCGTAGAGCGCTTTAAGCACTTACTAGTAAGGTAGATTATATATTACTATATCGCCTTCTATATACTCGAGAACGAGTACTTCCGAGCTCTTATATCCTTTATAAATAAGGGCCTCGTAGGCTATCTTCCTTATACGGCGTCGACTATTCGAGGGTAGGTTATAGCTAAGTATTAGGCTCGGAAGGTAGTAT